>RJWT010009448.1:0-25155 GCA_004365215.1 Cuniculus paca | reverse complement strand
TTCATCCTCCTTCCTTGAGCCTGAAGCAACACCTATGCAGAAGAGAAAGCTCTAAATCAGGTAAGATTTTTAATTATTTTTGTTTTATGCTTGAATTAATATTTTAATTACCGGTTGGGAGTAGCTGAGATTTAAAGTTGGAGGAATGTTTTCTAAGAGTAATTGAAAATGTTACTAGATTAGGCTAATTGTTCGTCTATGTCTTCACTGAAGCAATGGTTCCTCAGATTGTGTTTAAAAACATAGTGAATGGGCAAAAAGTTGTCTAATGGTATCAATCTTATAAGTTAAGCTCATTTAGGAGAAGAAAACAGAAAAGTCTTAGAATATAATTAAATAGATACTTAGAATTTAATAAATTGTAACTATCTTTAGCAGTACATTAAGAATGGACATTGACTTTCAATTAGTATATAAATTTATAAAAATGCATATTATTAAATATTTAGGCAGAAAGCACATATCTGTAAAAGCACATTTCTGAATATTCTATGCATTCTAACCTATAACTGATGCTTATTAAAGTCTGCACACAAAAGCAACAAAATCTGTTGAAGTGAATGAAACAATAATAATATCTAAGGATTCCAAAGTCAAACAGATCAGTATCAACCAGAGTGAAAGATACTCATGAAATAAAAGAGCCTTGCTGGTTATTGGAGAATTGTAAACTATGGCTAGAGTAAGAGAAATTTGGGGAAAGTAGGATCAGATGTTGGAGAGCAGGTAAATGTAAAAACACAGGGACAGAGCTTGTACTGATGCTTGCATTGCACTACTAACATTGGTGAAATGTTTTTCAGAATTTCTAATGATATTTATTAGCTGTTCAGTAAGGAGGACTATAATGTGCTTGCAATTGTCCCTTGAAAAAAATGCCACAATATTCTCAAGTCCAACAGTGTCCCAGGTTCTGGTGATCATAATGTCTTTTGCTTATTAATTGGTCTGTACGTTTTAACTCTGCAGCAAAAAGATGTGTCATAAAAACTGATTTGATGTATAAAAAGAATCATTTAAATTTACATCAAATGTCTCTAAGTTATCTAAAACTTAATGACAATTTGCTTAAAACACTTCATAATTGAAGAAAGTCACTGAATTACAGCTACAGACAGAACATTTATATGCCATTTACCCAGAAACTGAAAAAGCTACAGGCCAGTTTTCGACCACTGAAATACTAGTTTAATTCACAACACTGTGTTTTGATTTTCCTTTGCCTTTTTTATAATGCATTCAGGTGGCAATGTGCGACGTTGTGTGTATTCATAGTGGCAGTATCTAGCTGCCATTGGTAATTTTACTCAGGAAACACATAACATGTGCAATGAGAAAGAGAGGTAAGTATATCATTATAAGATACAAGGCAAATAAACACATTTGTTAAAAGTTCTTGTTTTATATTGCCAGTTAAATTGGTTCTGTTTACTAGTTCTAATTATTAGAAAACTTCTTTTACAGAAATTAGAAACTAGATACAGTTTATGATTTCAGGAAGATGCTCTTTCTAAAATATGAAATTGCCAGCATAAATTTATCAATCTTTTTAAGTCTTATGTTTCTTGATAAATTGTTAAGTATGACCTGTAACATATATTTAAAAATTCTCCTGTAAAACCCCATATATCTTTTGTTTTTATAGTTTTACTTAAATTGTCCTTCAAGGAAAAAATTATTTTCATCACGGCTAACAAAATGTACTGTACTAATCTTAGCTTTTCAGTGAAAAAGTACTTCCTCAAATCTGAAAATCTAAGATATTTGGTTTACAGACAATTGCTCTTGCATTTGTATTTAGAGAAAAAGAAACCTATAATTTATGAATGTGAAATTATAATTTTGAACCATAATAAACAAGTATAAACACATAATTATTTTTTCATTTTAATAGTAGGATTGCGAAATACTCCAATTATTGTAGTTTATTTGTATATGAGTTTTTTTAAGAACTAGTTTTAAAAACCACCTCAAGATGAAGTGGAGTGATGTGCTTCATAATAATGCCATAATGCTACAAGGAATCTTGACAGAGTATGTGCCTGACAAGTTAATCTCTACATATTTGCAATTTTAATAATTGTCTTTCAGTACATACCTTAGCAGTGGCTGGCTTTAATAATCAGTGCAAAAAAGCAGTGTGCTATCAGCGGTATGGTTCCAAACCAATCCACAATTGTATGGCTACACAATGCAAATAAATTCACACAGTACATTAAATGTGGTTGATTATACACTGTAACCTACTCTAGTCTGTTCTCTTGATCAGCAGGCAGATGCTACAGCCTAGTTATTGAGGCTGAGTCGCAGTAGAAAGCACATTCCTCTGGTATGTGCTGAATTTAATAACTGCCTCCATGAGTATTGTTTAAGAAGAGGAGGAACATCTGCTGTGTTGGTCACTAAGACAAAAGACTTGAGGAAACATTACTGTCACAAAAATCTACCCTAAATTAGCACTATTAGAATTGACTTGATTTAGCTATGCTTACAAAAAATAGATTCCACAAACTATAGAATTTGCATTGATTCCTAACAATCTCATTATCATTGTAAATTTTAAAATGTTGTTTATTTATTTATTGAAATGAAGTTAATAATATTTTTTGGGAAGAATATATTGTAATTAATTAAAATCAACCACACTAAAGGTAGATGAATTATTAGAAATTTCATCTGCTGGCATTAATTATCTGCATGATGTTAAGTACACTAAACATCTTCTGTAGAATCGAAGAAAGCTAATTGTTGGAAGATACCTGGATTTAGTAACAAATAAGTTTTTGAATTTTGGCAAACTAGTGACTTTGATAATATTAAATTAATTGGGTTATTCATCTTGTTGAAAATAATGCAAAATTTTAGGGGGCATTGCCACAAGACAACATTACATAGACAGTTAGGAATTGTATTCATCTAGGTACAAGAAGCTCCAAAAGAGTTCCTTAAACAAACTATAATTTTTATTTTCCCAAGTATAAGAAACTGAGATTAGAGTACTTTATTTTCCAAACTTTCATGGTAACCATATCAATTCCTTAATGTAAAACAGTCATAGTCGCTAATAAAGTAAAAGTAAATCCTACCACTAACTCACTAGCCTTCCAATTACACTGCCTCAAAACCTTTGCAATTTTAATGTTCAGTGCTCTTATACGTTAATGCTTATTCCAGCACAATTCATTAATTATTTTCCAAATATCCCCTTTTTTCCCCAAACTTTGGACTTGTGCCCTTTACCCCTAAATCTAGTAAACTCTTCACAGTTGTTTCTACCTGTTGAAATTTTATTAACTCCTAAAAATCAAAGTCAGTGTTGATTTTTCCATGAAGGTTTTCTTGATTTTTTTCAATTGAGAATGGTTTTTTCCTTCTTTTGATCTTTGTAGCTCCTTTCTTTTATATTTTAAAACACGTAAATTTTGAATTTTAATATGAGAGATTCACATGTCTTTTCAAGTACAATATATCAAACTAGAAATAGTGGTAGCATTTTATGCTCGAGTCTAACTTTATGACTAAGTCTAAATATGAGGTCAGAATTTTGGGCATATAGTACTATGAATAACTAAAGCATTGCCGAGAACCTAAGTGTCTTGGCAGAGTTTAACCTCTATTTACCACTCAATAGTGTGAGCATGAATGAAGAGGGATTGATGCAAATAAGGCCAGACAAGAAAGATGGCATTCCACAGAGGATCTCTTTGCCTCGGTCTCCAAAGTTTAAGTGTTACTACTAATCAGAATATTTACTGCATAAAATTTTAATCTAAATATTATATTGGAAAATGAGTACAAAGTTATTATGGGAAACACTAATGAGATTTTAATAATATTTCTAATTTTGCAAATGGATGCCATTTTGTTGCTAAGACACTGAAATTACATTTATTGATAAACAAAATTTTTAAAAAATAAATAGCATTTATATTTAATGGTACTCATAAAAAAATATTTACCGCCTTTTATAACTGGGTGCAATGCCAAGACGCACATGCCTACTTTTATTGCCCATTGAGGAAAGTGGGGAGAAAGACTGAGTGTATGCTTAGGAGTTCACATTAGGGAGCACAGAATTTGTTTAAGTGATTGTGGCTCTCACTAGACATTAAAGAATAAATGTTGTGGGGAAGTGTCTATAAATAAAGTTATTTTATACATCCTCACCAATATTAACATATTCCTCCACACACTAAACGGAATAATTGTACTTATTATCTCTACACACATATGATCATTTAAACATTTCTTATTTAATTCAAGACACTGCATGACAATTACATTACTATTAAGTCTTTATCATGAAAGTCATTTACAAGCCAACAGTTGTAGTTGCATAAATATATAAACTGCAGATTTACATATCTCACTACTCCTCAACATTTTCACTTGTACAGTTGTCTTTTTATACATAGTACGTTTACATATTAAGAGAACATCAGCATGTTCTAGCTCCAACTTCTGCATCTCAATGAATGACTAACATCACCTTTCAAAGTCAAAATCATTGACTCTTAATCTCACACTCTACTTTCAATCATTTATGAATTTTATTTCCTTTACATTCAGAGTTATTATGAATTGAGTCATTTTTTTGCTTTTCTTTTGCTAATACTGGTCTAAGAAAATCTTTCCTGGTATCATTGAAGTATGTTCCTAACTATAACTGCTATAATGCTATAATACTATATGCTATAACTGACCACATTTCCATAATCCAATTTATTCACAAAGAAGCAACCAGAGTGATCCTTTGAAAACAACAATCACATTATAGTCTTTCTCTGCTTAAAACTCTATTGTCTCTGTAGCCACCCAGAATAACAGTAACATTTTAAAGAACATTGTGCCTGACCCTAACCATTCTAGTGCCCATATACCTAATATTTTCTGCTTTTTCTATCCAATCATTCTATCTCGAAACTGTCTTTCAGGGCCAAATGTGGTGGAACACACTTGTAATCCCAGCACTCAGGAGGCTGAGGCAAAATAATTGCCCTGAGTTTGAGGACAGCCTAGGCTACACAGTGCGATTAATGTCAGCCTGAGCTAGTGAGTTCAAGACCGGCCTGAACTGTGGAGAAAGACCCCCCCACCAAAAAAACTGTCTTTAATGTTGTGGAAATAGTAATAGTGTCCTAGACTTCAATATAAGAGCTAATTGTCAAATTTACAGCAGCACAGAGGGCCAATGTCAAACTAAGCTTTTATTAAAAATTAAATTATGTAAATTAAATTAAACAAATTACATTAAAATTGACAATAAATATATACTAAAACTCATCACTTATTACTTAGAACATTTTACTATTGCCTACTTTTTTAGTTTATATATCTCTATCTGCAGACTATTTTACCTGCATAGTAGAAATACTGTATGAAATTCAAGACTGAGTCTGCTGGGTGTGAGTTGAAGGACTAAAAGTTCAAGTCTAAACCAGAGGCCAGGATGCCTGGATAAGTGAACTCCAGAGGGAAAAGAGCAAGCTTTCGTTTTCTCTTCTTTCCCCGCTAGCCCCGGAATGTTGATCACTGTTCTCCTAGTCCTTCTTCGTGCCTCCACCTCAGCCAAGGCCATTCAAGTGAGGGCCTCCTCCTATAATGGAGAATACGGAGGTGGTGGAGGAAAGCAATTCTCCCATTCTGGCTACCAGCTCGAAGGCCCCATCACTGCCCTCTGTATTAGAGTTAACAAACAATACACGATAGGTCTACAGGTCCATTATGGAAAAGTGTGGAGCGACTATGTGGGTGGCAAGTCTGGAGACCTTGAGGAGATCTTTTTGTACCCTGGGGAGCCAGTGACCCAGGTGTCTGGCAAATACAATTCCTACCTGAGGAAGCTGGTCCTTGTGATGGACAAGGGCCGTTACCTGTCTTTTGGGAAGGCCACAGGCATGAGTTTCAATGCCCTCCCCTTGTACCCCAACACCGTACTCAGATTCATCAGTGGCCAATCTGGTTCCCTCATTGATGCCATTAGCCTGCACTGGGATAATTACCCCAGTGACTGCAGCAGCTGCTGAGCCTATCTCCTCCAAGGTAGGGTCATGAAAACTTGACCACTAACTCCCATCCAAATGGCTTAATAAAAGAACATGGCTAATGCTGGTTTGTAAAAAAAAAAAAAAAGAAAGAAAAGAAAGAAAAAAAAGGAATACTATATAACGTTGTGCTTCTGTACTTTCTTTCCAACTCTGAATTGGTTGAAGTAATGTTAGCAACTTAATCGTGCCTAGAGTATTTTCACTAAAGAAATTAGGATAAATTATTAATTAACGGTCTTCCCTTAACACTTCCAGTGCTGGTTACAAATTTTCACTATCACTTAGGAAACATTATTTAGAGTAACTATTTTCATAAAGTTTCCCCATTTACCTTAAGTTTCTTCTCAAATATATTTTCTCAGTGATGCATTTTCCAAGTATTCCATTTGAAATCACATCTCATCCTTGATACTTCTTTCTTTTACTCAGTTGTAGTACTTGTTGAAGTTTACTATAAAATATTCTTGCTATTTATTTTATTTTGTAACTTTTTCACTTTGTGTAGACTCCATGTCAATAAGGAATTTTGGCTCTTTGGACACTTAGCATTTATTATTGAAAGACTCATGTTTCCAAATTGTTAACATTTTAAAAGTTTGTCTTTTTATCTGTTTATTTCATAGCAGATAATCATATTATCTGAAATTTAATGCTTTTATTACACATTAAAATTTTTAATAAATTTTGCTAAAATTTTTACCCAAAATAATACATATTATTTGAAATAAATACCATATGTTTAATTGTCTGAGAGTTCAATGTCTGTCAATTAAATGCCCTTAGATAAAAATATATAACATTATCAATAACACTGCATCATCTCCCTAGTGTAAGAAACTGAAAGACTCAATAAGATACAAAATTCCCAATAAATATGGGGAAAAGGTTCTGAAGTCCAATGGTGCTTTTATTCTTTGATTTGATTGGTTTAAGTTGCTTTTCTAATATTTGATTGCAATATGTGAGAAGATAGGAACAGCTCTTTTGAAAAACAGGGGACATTACAGTAGCCATTGTTGGTTTCTTGTTGTCTGACTTGAAGGCCTGTAATGCTTTCGCTCTTTTGTTTTATCTGGTTTTATATTACTTTGTTTTGTTTGAGTTTATTGTCTGTAAATGTATGAACAACCATTTCGAAGAAGGCAAGAGACACTAGGGTAACCATTGTTAATCTCCTGTTGTTACGTTTTAAAGACCTGTATTGCTTGCAGTGTTCTGTTCTGAAATGCTATATTGTGTTTGACTCTATTCTGTTTTGTTTTGCTTTGTTTTGTTGTGTTTTGTTTTGTTCTAGTCTCTTTAAAATAAAAAAAAAGAGATTGTACTACACTACAATATATGATGATAATATATTTAAGGTAAGTTTCATTACAAAAAGTTAAGAAAAATGAAATGAATTAATAATGTTGAGGACAAAAATATAGGAAAGTAAAAAGTAAACTGTATGAAAAAATTAAGAATGAATTAAACTAAAATTTGGTATTTTTTCACATAAGTTAATTTTAATGAGCTATGATATAAATGAATAAAGAAAATTATAAAGCACATGAAATAAAATATAGAATGAGAAGAAAACACAATGATATTCTTATGGTTTATATCTAGATGTGGCCCCAAAGCCTCATGTTCTCGAAGGTGGGGTTTTGGGTGGTGATTCATTCATGAGTGCATGATAATCACCAGTGCATTGGTCCTGATGAGTTTATAGATGACTTCCTGTTAGAAGGTGGGATCTGGCCGGAAGAGGAACATCCCTTGGAACATGGCTCAGGAGACCTCATATCTTCTGTCCCTTCCTAACTCACTCTTTGCTTCCTGCTGCCATGCCATAAGCAGCTTCTCCTCTGCCATGACCCTCTGCCATGCTGTTCCACCTTGAAGTCAATCAATCATGGGCTGAAATCTCTACAAACTGTGAGACAAACAAACTTCTATTCCTTTAACTTGAAAGGGTTGATTACTTTGTTCCAGATGTAAGGAAAGTATTTTAAAATAATATTTAAAAATTTCAACTTATAAAGTAAAAGCACAAATGTTAGCTATCTAAATACAATATTGTATTCAAAAATGACACAGAATTATCAGATGTAAAATTATACTGTCTACACAGAATCAATATTTAGAATATATCATATCCGTTGAAAATTTCATGATTTTTTTCATACAGTTTTACTTGTAGTCAATGTAGTACCTGTAGATGAGCAAACAAGAAAAAACTATGGGCTTCACTACTGATTTTCTGGAATACTAAATTATCCTATTTCAATTTCTTTTTAAAAATTTTTTTTATTTTAGAAAACAAAACATAGAAAAAGGATAGAAATAATATGGAATTTCAAAAGCAGAGCAAAGCAAAACAACAGTAAGAAATCAGCACTAATTAATACATTCCATAGTGTTATCTTAGAAGCAGTTGTTCAAATTACAAGATCTAGGCATAAAAAATGATCAAACAATGACAGCACAAATTGTTCTTTTTGATGAACAGAGATTAGTAGTACAGTTATCTTGCACATATATACATGCATCTATTTCAATTTCTTTTCCCTTTTAGGATACATATATTAACTACTTAACATCATTATGAGGTGTGACAATAAGCAAAGCTTACTTACATGTGAACAGATGGGCTATTCATTCAAAATGAGTGATTTATTCAAAGAGAGTTGATGACAATCACTTACATTTTCCAAAGATTCAAAGGAACTCAGAGAAGTTGGAAAGCTTGATAGCTAGAGAATGGTAGGATTCAAGACTGCTGTGACTAGAGGTTGTTATTATAGAGAAACTGGAGGCAGATGAAAGCAGGTTATTCTACAAGACTGGTTTGAGGAATGGTATGGTTTCAGTCTCAAATTTTCCCCCAAGTTTCAAATGTTAAAGACTTCATAACACCTTGTTAGGAGATAGTGGAATTCCCAAAAGGATGCTATAGTTGGAAAGTATAAAATCACTTTGAGTGTTCCTTTGATGTAGATATTTGGACCGTAGCCTTCCGCCTCTCCCTGATTTTGCTTTTCTGCCACAGTACCTGAACAAACCCAAAAGTTCCTCAGTCATGAATTCTCCATCATGATAACTTGTCTAGCTACAAGCTTAAGGTAACATTGCTACATTACCATGGACTAAATCCTCTGAAACTGTGAGCCCAAATGAGCCTCTTCTTCTTGAAGTTGATATATTTTGGGTACTTTTCCCCAACAATGGAAAACTAACTAACACAGTTTTTGTACTTGGTTTTCTCCCCTTAATACTGAGTTAGAAAATATGTAGGTCCCCCAGCCAAAAAACAAAACAAGACAGGAAAAGCATTTCATAGGACGATTCTATTGCTTTAGAAATTATGATTTGTCTTCTTGGATTGGTTTTGCTCTGGATCACAATTATATTGTGTTATATAGTCTGGCCTGATCAGAACTGATTTAAAGATATTTTAATCAACCACTTCAACAGTCAAGACATAAGATATAAGATATCTGTTGTGGTTTATATCTAGATGTCCCCCAGACATTCAGTCATTGGGCTTTTTCAGAGGTGACTGAATCTAGGGTGTGTGATGCTAGGATTAATGGTATGTTAAAGGTATGTGATTACTAACAAGTTCACTAATTGGTTTGGCACTGCCCTAATCCCAGCAGTTTAAATAAAATGTAAAGGCAAAAAGATACTTTTAAGTACCCTTGTTGCTTTGCTACCTTCTGGCTGACATGAACTGGTTTCCCCTTTGTTGCTTTTGTTATCTTGTGGGTACCACAAACATTTGTGATGGACTTCTGCCAAGCCATCCTGCTTTGGAGCCAGCTAATTATGGATGGAAACCTCTACAAACTGTGAGCCAAATAAAACTTTCATCTTTTAACCTTTGGTGTTGGATATTTTGTCTCAGCAATGAGAAAGATGAATTTAAAACAGAATTTCCTACAAGAGAAGTGGATGCCTTGCTCTGACCATACCCGACTGTGTGGTTCAGGACCCTTTGGGAATGGCTTGTGGGAAGAGTTTGGAAAGGTTTGGAGATGCTAGCTGGAAAAAGCAGAGCTGGAATGTCTTAAACTGTACTGTATAGGAGAATCTGATCAGAGTTCAATAGACCAGGAAGCTGGTGAAGAAGGATTACATTGGCTGTTGGATTCCACAAGATGTGTGCTATGGTTTGGCAGGTAGTTTTATTGCATTTTTCTCATGTTCAGATACTTTGCCTGAGACTAAGGTTAAGGGTAGTGGACTAATTAATCTGACAGAAGGAACTTTAAGGCAATAGAAAGTTGAAGCTGTGGCATGGCTACCGTTGGGGGCTTTCAGTCAGATTTATGTTGAGAATCAAGAGCAAATAGCCCAACAAAATGACTTAAAACATTGTGAGTTTGGCCATAAAGGAAGCTCCAGTAGAGCTGTGGATTGCAAAGATGCTGAGAAAGAACAGAAGAATAGAAAAGATGGCCTGAGGGCATAAAAAGAAGCAGCAGAAGCCTCCTAAGGCCTTAAGGCTTTTTCAGAGGTGAGTGAATCTAGGATGTGTGATGCTGGGATTAAAGAGTTACTAATCAGTCCATTGATTGGTTTGACACAGCCCTAATGCCAACAGTCTGGATAAGTTGTAAGGCGCAAGCAGACACTCTTAAGCCCCCTAAGGTTGCTTTGCTACTTCTGGCTGCTGTGAAGAGGTTCCTCCCTTGTTGCTTTGCTATCTTTTGGGCACTATGAACTGCTCTTCTCGGTGATGGCTTGCTGCCAAGTCACTCTCGCTTGGATCCAGTGTATTACAGACTGAAATCTCTAAGAACTCTGAGACAAATAAACCTTTCCTTCTTTAACTTTGGTGTTGGATATTTTGTTTCATCAATGAGTGAAAAGAAATTTAGACAACAACTACTGAAGTGGATAATCAGTGCATATCAATAAGTTAAATAAAATTTACAAACTATTATTCCAGTGTTAATGAAGAAAAATTCAGGAAAAAATATGTGCTTCAGTGAAAGCTATGCACTATCTAGAACTAGAGAATACCCTTTCCTGGCCTTTGATCCCAGTCTTTTATAATCTTTGAGCTATTTTATAACAATTCATTGTCTACACTAGAACATTTTGCTGAGTTATCTGATATTTAATTCATATTTTCTTGAGCATATATATACATATACATATATATGCATATGTTTTCTTGACCCAGTTAAAGTATCTGTCTGGTTCTTTCACTGAATTTACTTATTTTTATGGTAGTAGCATAGTTATAACTTCTTATTTTATGTCTGAAACACTATATTTTAATGAAATCTTTGATTTTAAGGAGTTATTTGCATATGTTTTCCTTTTCTAGATTAAGTGAAGAAAAATATGCAATAAGAGAATGATTTAACATATAGTATCTCAAATATGCATAGTCGCTTAGAATTAGGATTGCAAATATAAATTTATAGGTTCAGTGACACTTGATTCAACTAAGAGAGTGAGGCTAGATAGGTATATTTGCTTAACTCTTAGACACACAGTAAGTGCCCGAAGCTTTACACCTGAATTCATTTCCTGAAATTAAGCCTGGAAACCTAATGAAAAAAAGTTGGACATAATCACAAATGCACATCACATTATGACAATCACTATGCCTAAATGATTCAAATAATTTAACTTGCTACTAAATAATTCACAGTAAGTGCAAAAAGAATTCTCTTTAGCTCAATCTACCATTTTACAGCGGTCCCTCCAGAAATGCAGTAATCATTTCCACAAAGGGTCAAAACATTTTCAACATGGTGTGCTCCTTTTTAAAATCTAATCTCACTCAAAACAGTCATCCCATTTAAGAGTGTTCTTCTTTTTATTATTATTTTGCTTCCAAATAATTTGATGGTAACATTTTATTTTCTTTTCAGAGAATTTCCAGCATCGCAGTGAAAATTTGGCATTTTTGCTAATGATGATTTGTTAAGCTTTGTTTTAAATTGAATGTTTTCTTGTTACTGTTGTAGTTTTCTTTCTATGTTAATATGAGCTATTCAGAAGGCTCTGCTAAAATGAACTCAATTTAATGATTAGTTAGTAAATAATCTATCTGTGACACTAAAGCATTGTGTATGCTTCTTTGTACTCTTTAACAATGTAAGTTAAAGTTTGCATACTTTGAAAACAATTCTAAAATATTTCCTTCACACACTTTTAAAATAACAGGATGCTATGTTTAACATGATTGTATTTTCTTTATTTTAAGGGTTTATTTTACTTTCAATTTGAGGAGAAAATGCTTAAGTCTTGCCTCAAGAATAGTTCTAAATTTATTGATGGGCTCTTAGAAATGTACAAAAATGTCACCAGTTGTTTGAAAAAATTAACTTTTTTACCATACTTATTTTTTATTAGTCTGACTAGCCTCAAGCAGAATATTTTAGAGTGAATGTAGATAATAAAAAAATCAGGAAATAAATCTTTTGTAGTGGAAGGGACCAAGAAATTAAGGGAATAGGGAAGAAAAGAAGAGATAGGGACACAAAATAATTATGATCTATTAAGTTTATGTATCAACTCCCCATGATGAATGCAACGTGATGGACTACAAACAGTAATAAAATAATAGAAAACATAGACATTTATTTCTTTCAGTTTTGAACGCTGGGAAGTTGAATACAAGAACCTGGAGAATTTGTCAAATGAGAACTCTCCTGGTTTTTAGGCAGTCATCTTTTCACTTTTACAAAAAGAATCTCAGAGTTTCCTCCCCAGCTCTCTGAGCCTCCTTTAAAGGATCGGTAATCTCACCCAGGATGGCTTCACTATGAACTAATTACCTCCTAAAATCTTCACCTCCTGATATTACCTCACTGAAGTTCAGGTTGGACATAACAATTTTAGGGAGACAAATTCAGTTCTTTGAAATATATTTCAGGATATATATTAATCCATAAATTTTTGGATATGTACATATTAACAACAACTATATAACTGCTCATTCTTTCCTAATTTGTTCATTATGTATGTGAACTTACTAAAACCTAAAGTCATATAGTCAAAGTCTAGGTTATTTATGAAAGAATATCATTATGAAACTTTCAATTAAATATTTAACTTAGACTGGGGATTTAACTCAGTGGCCTAAGCACCTGCCTGGCAAGTACAAGGTCAAGAGTTTGATCCCCAGTACCACAAAAAAAATAAATAAATAAATAAATAAATAAAAATTTAATTTAGTAAAAATAAATTCTTGTATTACTAAATTAAAATAATTAAATTAACTAATTTATTTTTGTAATTAAAGCAAATTAAAAGCTATTGAGGATAACTTTGTCTTATATGATGTAGATTTGAGAATTTTAGAAACATATTCTATATACATGGTCTAATTTTATGAGGGAATAATATAAAAACCAAAAAATAGCAAAATCATATATAAAAATAGAACTGTAATATACAACCTGAAGGAACCAGGTCAGAAAACTAGACTTTTACCTAAAATTAGATTTCTATGATGGTGGGCCATTATCTTAAAACAAACTCAAAAGTCAAATGAAAAATCTTTACAACAATTGGCTTAAAATGATAAGGACTTGATTAATAAAGGACAAATTTCCTAATATTGTTTCTGTTTTCAATTTAAGACTAATCAGAGAGAGACTGATAGGTTTTCCTAACAAATTATATAGAATGCTAACCTTCTACATAGCCCATCTTGATTTTTCCATATGCCAAAACCTTCTAATCAGGAAAGACCTGCAGACACTACTTTATTTCATAAAGTCTTATATCTGTCTTTGTGTCTCTGTCAAAATTTGAGTGATGGTGCTAACTCTCTTGTATAATAAGTTCTAAATAGACTTTGCTTGTTCTTATATACTTACCTGTTTATTTCCTCAAATATTTCTTATTTCTTTGAAAAGATTTTCCAGGACTAGGCAAGACAGCTATATGTAGAAACAAGATAACAAGGATCTATTAGAGATTCTTGTAGAACCTGATGAAATTGAGCTTACTGAGAATATTTACATGGAAGATTAAATTAAAAGGCTAAATTGGGTAGCAATTATTAAGTGATTACTATGTATGTATCACAATTCCAAGCACTTTACTAATTTTAACTTCGAAACAAGCCTATGAAATCTTTCTTAAAGATAACAGAGTTCAAGGGCTTGTAGCTTTAAAATACTTGCCTACAGTCTTAAAGCTAAAGTCTTATTAAAGTCTTATCATGTAGTAGAGTCAGAATTTAAGCCTTGGGAGTTTGATTGAATAGTCCATACACTTAATCAACACACCGGATTGAATCTACAAACTAAGAATGACAAGTAAACAATGTAAAACATCTAGGTGCAAACTTTGCAGTCACTTTCTTTATGGTGAAACTCCAAATTCTTAAAGGTCTTTTTTTGCTCTTGCTAGTCAATGTATAGATGATTAAAATCTACCAGTGGTAACCATGCCACAGATTAAATGCTGGGCTGCCTTGAAATTTCCTGTCAGATTAATTGTTCTATTGCCCTTAGTATCATTCTCTAGCAAAGTGTCAAGACATAAACAGTATGTAGAAAATTCTCTGCTCTACTATAACACACCTGTGGTGGTCTCTGTCCCAACTACCAATGGAGGCCTTTTTCCAACTGAAACCTCCTGAATCTCACCTTTACTCTGGATTTCTCTCAGATTTCTAGTCTCCTTAATTCCAACCAGAGTCTTCCATCAAGTATATTTTACAGTGTTTTAGAACTTCTCTAACTGGTATAGCTAAACATTTCTAAACTCCTCCCACAAGTTAGCTCCAAAGGCTTCCAAATCACATGATCAGGTAAGTCATAGCACAGACTTTACTGTTCTTTCATACTGAAATTTGACATTTTCACTTTTCTCGTCACTGAGACACAGAATCTGACAACCATAGTTTAGAGGCAGATCATTGGGAGGTCAGGAAGGTCATTGGGAGCATAGCCAGGAACAGTATATCTCCCTCCCTGCTTCCTTCCCTTTTTCTGCTTCCTAGCTGCTATGACATGAGCTGTCTTCCTCAGCCAGATCCTTCCACAATGCTTCTTCTGCCTTAAAGGCAGTTTGAGATCTCCAAATGTACAGACTCATTAAATTATATGTATGATCATACAAGGAGTTTTTGAGGTAGATTTAAAAGTGCTCTCAAATCCAATCTCTGGCTCTCAAATCCAATCTCTGGTTAGCAGGTATGATACTGCATTTTAATATGTCAAGTTGACTTGTGTAAGAACCACTAGCAGATTAGTAAATCTCTGACTGTGTCTATAGATGATTGACATGTAGGCTACAAACTCAGAAGGCAAGATCCATTCCACTGTCAGTGGGCCCTACCAATATGCATTTAGCCTGGATGGAATTAAAAGGGACAAAAGAAGGATGGCTTACCTTTTTCAGAAGCAGCTCCCTTTCTTTCTATTATTCTTGGACTTGGGACTGCAATTCCTTCAGGTATCATGAGTAAATACTTCATTGTTCCAAAGCAGACTTTCCTGCTTTGCAAGATACACTTGAGCTAGTGACACTGCTGTGAGGTTCCAGGTTTACAAACTTCAACTGCTCCTGGATCCTCCAGTCCTCCTGTGTATGTGCAGATGGTGATTTTGGATTCTTCCATCTCTGATCCAGCAGACTGCCACTGGGACTCTCTCAGTTCTGCACTTTTAAATCTACCTCAAAAACCCCTTGGATGATCATACATGTAATTTACTGAATCTGTACATTTGGAGATCTTAAACTGCCTCTAAGGCAGAAGAAGCATTGTGGAAGGATCTGGCTGAGAAGATAGCTCATGTCATAGCAGCCAGGAAGCAGAGAAAGGCGGGGAGAGATATACTTTTCCTGGCTATGCTCCCAATGACCTGCCTGATCTGACCAGGCTTCAGCTTGCAAAAACATGTGGGTTGTAACATCCCAGGAATCTAATTGCCCTTCAGAAACCCCACTTCTGAACGCCTGGGGCTTTAGTGCAGATATGCTGGATCGAAATCATAACAGTTATACTTTATATTTTCAAGCATTTCTATGCTATATAACTTGTAACAAATGGCATGATTTTGACTACACAACTAAAATATATAAAATTGAAATATATTCTGAGATGCTGCAATTTTTAAAATTAAAACAAAATTATTTTCTATATATTTGTATATGATAAGTATCTCAAATTATAAAAAATCAACTTATTTTTCATTAATCATTAATATCAAAGATAATAGGCTATGGTATGATCTTAATTTCTTTACAACTATTAAAACGCGAATCAAATGCATTCAGACCTTATATTAGTCAGCTCCAGCTTCCATAACAAAATACCAGAAAACAGATCTCTTAAATGACAGAAATTTATGTGTTAACCACACTCAAGCCTGGAAGTTCAAGATCGGGTTGCCAGCATATTTTTGTTTTCATGAGGACTATCTTCCTGGCTTATAGATCCATCCATCCCTTCTCATTGTGTCCTCATGTGGTAAAAGAAAGCAAGATAGAAAGCTCCCTGGAATGCTTCTTGTGAAGGAATTAATCCCATTGTGTCTCAACCTCATGAACTCCTCTCACTCCGAGTATCTCTCAAAGACACTATAGCCCAATCACACCAGGTGGCCTTTCAGAATGAATTATGGGAGAACTCAACAATTTAGTATGCAATAAATCTCTAAATATCCAGGATCTCTTTATATGTTCAAGCACACAGTAAGATTCTAGAGATTACCCAATCATTTTCAGGAGGTCACCTCTCTTTAAACCTATTTCCAATCCTTTTGATATTGTTACTAAACATATGGGAAATTTAATGACTCCAAGACCTTCCCTGTTGTTGTTGACATTTCCTTTTTTTTCCCTCAGTGTTTATTCATACTACAAAGAACCTAAACCTGAACCCTGTTTTAATTTGTCCTCATAACTTCTATTTCTTATCTGATAACAACATAATTATTTTCATAATGCAGACAATGTATTCATTTTATCCCATAAATAAATGTAAACAAAAATATTTGAAAGCAATTATTCAATTGCATTTCAAATGTAACAATGTCAACAATTGTGACACATGCACTTTGAATATCAGACACACACACATTGCTATAAATTATTGTTATTGAAGAAGAGAAAAGACTTTTTGTTTTTCAAATAAGGTCTGTCGTTCTCATTTCAGCATTTCCTAAGTTGTGCTTGCAAAATGACAAGTGAAATGAAAAATTAAAGCAATTATCCACATCATTCATATTAAATAGACTCTCATTAAATAAGAGCAGATGGTGTGTGCAGAAAGAGTCGCTTGAAGGCTACATTCCTCATCTCCAACAAATGAAAAAAGATTGTTTTGGAATGAGTTTATTTTAAGAATCCACAATTCCTCTGACAGATCAGTTTATTTGAAATGGTAAAATAAACATACAGCTTAATTTTGCTTTATCTTTTAAAGTAATGCAATATATACTTGCATCAACTTCATGAAGTAAAGTACAATGAGTAGCATTCCCCTGTATCCACCGAATACATGCTTCAATTTCCTATGAATATGATAAATTTAATTTTCAAATTATGACCTGCAGGAGAAAACTAAGGTTAGGTACCAAGCAAAAAAAGCATGAATGTGTGTATGCATGTGACTCAGACATTCATTTTATCTAGGTGATAGAAGGAGCATTGAGGCTTCCTTTGGCCTCACTTGATTGGCTTGAATTTACACAGAAACTGATCAAATCTTGCCTATCAGATTGTCCAGATGTGACACCACGGGGAAATGGGAAAGAGTGGGTTGTAAAAGGCGTCAGCACTCAAACTGGAAAAGCGATTCAGATTCTGTAGTACACTAACTTGTAATGATGTCAATTCTTTTGTATAATATCTTAGAGACATATTATTAGACTTTATAATCTTTGCACATTTTTTATACTCTTATTAATTTAGGAATAATTCCAGTAAAATGATTATAAACATCTATACAGATTTTATACTTTTTGTTTTGCTGCAATATTTTAGAATTAAATGACAAGCATGAAGATTGATTTTAATGTTTCAAATTTGCAATACACATGTAATATTTCATACTCTGTAAATTAAAAGCTTTTGATACTTAATAAGTTGAATACTAACCAGATATTTAATAATTACATTGCAAAGGTAGTTTTAATTAAGACCAGATTATGATTATAGATTAAAACTGAAAAAAAAATCACTGTATAAAATTGGATGTCTGTTAAATGATATCCAACTTACATGGAATTGTATCTCTGTAGCACTGTAGAAGAAAATAGACATGTACTAATACCAATTACTCCAGTTGGTTAGTTGATGGATGATTTTTATCTTTCATGTACTTGATTTTTAACTTAATAAATAAAAAGCTGTGTAAGTTTAAAGTAGAAAAGTAAATGCCATTTTTCTCTAAACGTATATCACAATAACAGTGTTGAGTCATATTTTAATAATTTATTATTGAATATTAGTAAATAGTTTAAATCAAATCTAAATATATACATGTACAAGAAAAGAGTTTATCAAAATTAGCACATAGAATATTAGTGATGCTATTTTCATTTTATATGTCTTCCACCCATTAATATTGTTAGATTGGAAATGAGTAGAGCATGATCATACAAAGATCGTGTGCTTGTAAAGGGAAATTTCATATTGAAAAGAGAAATAACAGAATGTGAAGCTAACAGAAACTTTCTCAACATTGTTCTTTTGTTTATATGAACTAGAAAAATCACTCAACTAAATAAAAAAGGTCTTGAACAAAAAAGAAATGTAGTTTTAATTATGTGTTTCCTGAATCCTCAATTTCTAATTAGCACTATGATTCCTGTTACCTACTTACATTTATTTATTTATTTATTTTATTTTTATTTGTGTTGTGGCTGCAGGTTCACATTCATATTAGTCACTATTCTCAATACTGGACTTTTTCTTTATTTTTTTGTTTCATCCTCTCTTTTGTTTTTTCTTTTTTCATAATATTACTTGGAAAAACTCCTAATTTATTTTAATCACTGTTGCAAACACGAAATATATAAATTATAAAGTTAATATTGTTTAGCAACATAAAATAAGGGCAAACAATATTACTTGTTTGCCACTCACATTATTATAGGAAGAGTGATCCTGGACACATGAGTTAAGTGTAACCCTGAGACACATTTGTGTCTCAGTTTCCTCATCAAAAATACAAAATTTGTATCTGTTATACCTTGATAATGTATATTTACAACCTGATAAAGACTTCATGAGCATAATTTAGGATATTTATTAGGAATTTAAGTTAAAAATGTTGTAAATTAGTTGTTCATTTCATAAATATTATGAGAACTTACAATATGCCGTGCTTTCTTTGCATTCCTGCAGATACAGCAGTGAGGAACACACATGATGAGCATGGATAGTATAAATTAAAATAACACCTTGATATGCTACAGGTAATAAGAAAGTAAAATCATATCTTGTATTAGATGTTGAGAAAGTATTTTCCAAGTTTAACTCATGGATATAAAATCAAACTACTAATGAAAATCTGTGTCAAGTGACTATATTTGCTTGCAAATTTTGATATGACTTATACTGAGTTCCCACAGAAATAAGCAAGCAAATGATGTTAAGTTTTCCCATTGTTGGGCCATAATACCCAATCCTACAATTTAAAGGAGGGGAAATTTAATTCAACTTGTGGTTTCAGGAGTTTCTGCCCAAGATAAGATAGTTCCAAGGCAGAAACATCATAACACATCGGCACGGTGAATCAAAGATTCTTAGTTCATCATGGTCAGGAAGGAGAACAAAGGAGCAGTGTCAGACAGGAAGAGTACAGGACCAGATGCAGTACCCAAAGTCATGTCTCCATGAGTTACCAAAAGCATTCTAAAGTGTGCTTGATTAATGTCTTAGGTGGTTCCCAAAATGATCAAGTTGAAAAGTAATCTTAAACATCAATCCTATCTTTTGTCAATTTGACCCCCCAAAAGCATCTCCTAAATGGCATTTAATCTCCAAGTAAAACACAATAACAAGTTAATACTTTGATCTAATAAAGAATTTGGTATATAATAAAAAGATGTGATAACTTGTTTCTTAAGTCTCAAAATTTCCAACATTTCTCAAAAAGTCCAAGGCATAGTTACTTTTGAGACTCAAGGCAAACTTTTGTCTCTGAAACTGTCAGTTCACTGCCTGACTTCCCATGACTACCTCTGAAATCTAAGTGGACGTCTCACTTATGACACAGTTCTTGGGTTCTCTAAGCTAGGATAACCAGCCTCAAGTGGGCAAAATTAAAGTCAGCCCTCAGGGAGGCACTAGCTGGGCCCTGTTGGACCATGGTTTTAAGAGCCTCTGAGTACTTCAATGGCTGAACCATGTGAAATGACTCCTGGGAAAGCAATTCCATGTGAGCTCTTTCTGAAGCAGAGATCTCAGAGTAATCTTCTTAAATGAAAGGTAACATTTTTGAGACTTCGATGGATGGGGCTCTGCTGATTCCCATGGTGCTTTCAAGGCATCTTTACTTTTGTCCCTGTACAAAACAATTGGTTTCTTTTCAGTGGTGCTCAGATCTTCCACAACCAAATTTCCTTTGGCTCTATCTGTACGTGCTTCCCTTCTGATAAAAAATTTGTGTTTTAAAATTTTCTGTTCTGCTTATCCCCACAGTTATCACTAAAACTCTGGATCAAAGCATCCCACAGTAGTACCCATGACACAGGCAGAATTTTGGGCTTCCTTGAAATTTTCTCTGCCATATTGATTAGTCTACTGCCTTTAATACTAGCTTTCAACAAAGTCAAAAGATGGGCAAAATATAGACAATTATATTTTCACCAGCATGCAAGATATATGACCTCCAGTCTAATCTATGGAGAAAGAAACCTCCTGAGCCTGGTCTTTACTGACCCCATTTTTATTAGCATTTTGGTGTTCTGAGTTGGACTAGAATTGCCCATCTAACTTTTCCAGCAGCATTCTAGGATTCTGTAGCCACATCTCTAAATCTTTCCAAACTTCTGCAAACCAGTTTCACATGGTCCTGAGCCAAATGGTCAGACACAGTTGCAGAAATAACCCCACTTCATGAAAATCACTTTCCCCCTTTCACAGTGCCTGATACCCGCACTTAAAGAAGGAGTGGTTTAATTTGACTCACATTTTGAATGGGTCTAGTTTATGGTTAACTGTCTCCAAGGTGGGAATAACATGGCAGAAGGTGTGGTAGGGTAAAGATACTTAGTTCTGATAGCTAAGAAGCACGGGTGTGGAACAGTGCAAGACAGGAAGGTCCCAGGAACCAAATCCACTACTCAATATCATGTATCCAAGACCCACTCAGACATACTCAGAAATATGCTTTATTTATCCATTAGGTGACTTTCAAAACACTCAAGTTAACAAGTTAACTAACACACACATACACACACACACTAATTTTGTATAACCGTATTTTCAGTGTTCACACACTAATCATAATTAAAAATAAAATGTGCCCTGAGAACTTTCTTAAAAAGACATGTAAACTGCAGGAAGTTTCATTGAAATAAATACAGCAATGAATTTTCTAGCTAGATTTCTTTTGATATTGCCCCAAAGGGGCAATGACACAACCCTAAAGTATATATAAATGAAAATAAATCAAAAAACCCTTCAAACACTGAGAACAGTCATTTTATTGGGTCAACAGAGGGATTATAAACTTTCAGCTTGAATGTTATAGAGGACTTGCAATCTTTCTTTTTGTTGTTGTTATATACATAAAAATACAGAAATCTGCTGGAATATCTATATTCCAAACTTTGTGCAACAAACTGGAATATATGTCAACATTGATGCTACATTAATACACAAGAAATATAAAGAACAGATATAAAGAATATTCTTCTTATAATGTATAAGTCATCTTATTACTTGCTGCTTACTGTTGTACATGTTGTTTTCAGTCCTATCCAGTCCATTTTAAAGTCTATATATGAAACATATTCTTTACCATGTATAATGAAATTGTTTAGCTGTCTTCTTCAGAAAACTTTTGTTAATATTGTTCTGCTTAAATTGCACTGCTTAAATGAATACATTTGCACATTACACTTGCTAACAAATATAGTGATACCTTAGTTGTCAGATTCAAATCATTCCAAGTTTGTGTTTGAACAACCAAATGTTCAAGAACTAAACATGTTTTTTTCAGTTAAGAAATAGTGGGGATATAACTCAGTAGCACAGTGACTGGAAATCACGATGTCCTGAGTTCAATGCCTGATACCAAACACAAAAAAACAAACAAAAAAAGTATAGAAAAATAAATAATTTCAAGGCCTGAATATTAAACTTATAAATATTTTCTAGGACTTTAACAAATTTTGCAATGACTTCTTTCTTTGTCTTTATTGTGGTTCTCACATTTTTCCTCTTAGCTTTACTGTGATTATCATTTACTTTCTTTGGAGCCATGGTTATGATATTTCATGCAAATAAAGTGCAAAAAAGCACAGTGAGGAATGTTTTAATGCACTAACACAAGCACCACATGTTGCCTGAGTGAGAGCAGCTAGTTAGTCTAACATGTCATCCATTTGTGCTGAGGAACAACAGGGTCCATGACTCACTCTCTTGTGGCACAAGTCTTTTCCAGTTTCAGTTTCAGTTTAAGTATGGAGCACAGTTATGAATGCCAAGCAGACTTTTTTCAAAGGTTGCTCTTCAGGGAGCAGAAACTTTGACCTAAGATCTGTTCAATAACTGTAATATATCTATCTAATAAATACGGGCCATATTAATTTATGTTTAAATTAGCTGTTTGTGTCCCCTCTGCAAATTTGAGAAAAGTGTCTATAAAGAGAAGGCATATTGTTGGCCATAGTAATAGAATAAAAATTGCAGACAGAGTCCAAGTCATGAAGTGTACATTCCTAGGAAAAAGACAGAAAACATGGAAATGTCAGAAATGATATAAAATTAGTTGAGGACTCAAATGGTAAAGGAAACAGGCAGAAAGAAAATGCATGAATATGAGTGGTGATTACAGAGAATGAACCATTCACTCCCTATTTGAAAACACTCTTGAATAAAATATTATGTATTACTAATACCACTATTCTTAATTTGATTCTGTAGACACACAGCAGGTAATCTGGACAAGATCCCCTAGAAATTTACTTCAAAATAAATTTGTAAGTGTGTTGCATTCTATGTCTCTTGCCTCCACCTTTCAAAGAGGTGGGGAACTTGTTTTTGAGTAATAAAACAAATACTTCATGGATGAGAAATAAACAAAAGTGATTTTTTTCTGTTTGTAAAGAAAGATAGGGAACCACCCCTTTCAGAAAGAATTGCTTCTTCTTCTTCTTCTTCTTCTTCTTTTTTTTTTAAGCAGCAGGATGTATTTATTGAGAGAGAGAAAGCTTCTGTTTGAGAGAGAGACAGAAGGGGTCAGAACTATGGTCAACCAACAAGATTAATTGTTCAGGTAAAATTGACCAAATCAGGGACAAATAGGGAAGTGAGTCACGCAGCAAGCCAGCATTCCTAAGGATCAGTGACTCTTCCTATAGGGGATTGGGATGGTCAAAATAAACCATACCTATTTAGAATGTTAATCCCTGATGTTTCTACTTATGGTGTGGTTGTATTTGTTTTGCCTTGTCTTGAGATCTGGCTTATAGCAGAAGGGGTCTGTCTCCTCCAAGATCACAAGACATCTGGTCCTCTGTGTCCGCTTTCCCAAGGGCCTGGCCCTATCTGACTGCCTATAATATTTCTAACTAACTCAGCTGCCTGTAACAATAGGTCCCCTGACTGTGACTTGCCCAGTCAACATGGTGGTGGTCCAATACTGAGTCATAACGGTGCCTAGCTTCTTCTTCCCAGAAACCCCTATGGTTTCTTCTTCCCAGCTGCTTTTGCCAAAGCCCATGTGCACCAAAAATGATCCTATCCCCTTCAACTTCATCATGCTGAGCAACCTACGTCAGCTGCCCTGTGCCCTCCCCCATCAGGATACATTTAAGCTCAAGCCTCGCCCTTTGTCTTCAGAGAGCCAGCACAGTGGTGGTTGCGGTGACTCCCTTCATGCCTGCATTAAACTTTTATATCTTGCTGTTTGTATCTCTCTCCTCCCTTTCTCTGCGCTGTTTTAGATTGAGTACTTAATTATAGCTCAATCAGAAACACTTGAAGATAACAACTTTCTGTGAAAATCCGAAAGACTTAAAATCATTAAAACAATTTTGAAAAGCAAGAAAAAGTCTTGAAAGGCTAACATGACAATATGTCTATAATTAATATACATTTATAATACAGTAGTATTTTTAATTGAAGCCTTTTCCAAATTTTTGATCATTTTGTCTATAGATTTATTTGTATTAAATATTCTGTCTATATAACACATGATACATATAGAGGGTTTCTTAACTTGACATAATTGACATTGTGGGATAGACTATTGCTCATGAATGACTGTCTTGTGCATTGTAGCATCTTCTTCCTCTTTCGTTGTGACAATAAAAGATGTCATCAATGCTAACAAATACCTACTGGAAGAGTTTAGAAAACTTGAAAATATTGATATCTATTGTATCAATAACTATCCAGTGACATATTTTATAACATATATATTAAATACACAATGCCTAAAATAACACAGTTTAGTTCAGTGTTTAGAAGGAATATTTTAGTATTTCAGTTTTGTTTCAATACATGCTGGTTGTCAGAGTTGTTATTAGTATATTATAGGTTAAAGTGGATTAAAAATATTCTTAGGATACATTTGATTTATTTGCAATATTTTCCAATGCATACTTCTTGAAATATTGAGATTTAGAAACATCGACAAGATAATAGCAACATATGATTTGCTGCCAATTTTAGGGCAAAGAGTAGACTTTTGTTTCAGAAGTCTCTTCTTTCCCCCTAGAAAAAAACTCTTAGGAACAGATATACTGCAGATTTTCTGGCTCTGTTTCAGGTTATATTTAAAGCTTGTTTATTCTAAGCTTGGCAAAAGGAAATGCAGTTGAGAGAAGATTACTTTGGCATCCTTTTGGCGTTAGGACTTTTTAACACTTAAATCCAACTTTTATTTGTTTGTACAATCTGGTGAAATTCCCTGATGCCCCATTTTCATTCACAGTAATTTATGATCTTTATAGTTAACTTCTTG
>RJWT010009447.1:0-25141 GCA_004365215.1 Cuniculus paca | reverse complement strand
TGATCTCTTTAACATTTATTAATTGTAGTGCAATCATTTAATTGTTGATCACCTTTCCTAGTCAGTTAGCTTCTTGAGAATAAAAGCTATGACACATTTCTGTTTTCTCAAGTACCTAGTTCAACTGACAGCTTTTTGTTTCAGATAATTATCTCAGTGATGTTCTACTAGTAAAAAAACTTGGAAAGCAGAAATAGTTTCAACTTCTGACTGAGTGTATCAATTTGAGAAATTTAGTTAAGAGAAGTTTAACTAAATTGGCTCAGCAATTCTATACTCTAAGGTGTAGAAGACCCACCCTAGAGCAGATCATAGCCTTAATCTGAATGGTATAAAGGGGAAATGAGGAAGGATGGATTTGCTTCTGTTCTGTGGAGGAGGAGCTCCAGTCTTTGCCCTTTGTCTTGGACGTCATCTCCCGGCTTCCAATGCACACTCTTTGGTGTCAGCCTTCCAGTGTGGACTCTTCAGGCTTCCATCACAAACTCACTGGCCTCCTGATACAGACTTGCAGGGGACACTGCAGTGAGTTCCAGACCTTGAACTGGATCCTTTGGTCTCTAACGTGCAGACACCCTCTTCATAATTCCTCATCCAACTCTGTGAGTGACCATTGTAAACCAATCTTGTAAGTTCTTGTACATTTGTATATCTTGTGTTATACTTGTTTCTCTAGTAAAATACTGACTTATGCAATTTAGAATCTAAAGTTGGTTGTAGAGATACTAGTAAATAATACAATAGTTGTGATTAAAATGATTGAAGTTCCACTGGATAACATAACAAAACTGCAAATAGTAGCCTAATTATTATTGACTATTACAATATCAAAAGCCAATTTGTGAAAATCAACACTAAGTTAAATTTCACACAATCCTTTTATTTTCTCATGAAGCAAGTATAGCTTAAGCATATAACTAGGATTCTTCCCTATTTAGTTGAAAATTAAACTAAATTGAACTGGGTCACCAAAAGCTTTACGTGATAGTTTGGTATATAATCTCACATTTGAGTATCATGAATTTTTTCTTTTGGTATTTTTATCGAAATTCTGTTTATATAAAATGCTCATAGGGCCGGGATTTAGCTGAGTGGCATAAGCGCCTGCCTGGCAAGTATGAGGTCATGAGTTCAATCCCTGGTACCAAGATAAATAAATAAATAAATAAAATAAAATGCCCATTATTTTGCACTCATTCTTTGTAAAACAAATTATTTATTCTCAGACCTCTTCCAACGTATCTCTATTATATCCTTACTTTTGCTTTTTACTATTAAGATGACTAAAGTAAAACATCCCTAAGAATAATTCTTAATATGCATAAATAGATTTATATTTTCAAAATATGCACATTTTATATTCACTTTATAATTGAAAGTTTAATTGGAGGTTTGCATTAACATATTTACAACACAATGCTGATGACTTTTCTCAGTGGCATAGCCAGAAAGAATTGACCTGTTCCTGCTAATGTTAACCTTGAAGATTCATTTTCCTTAACAAGTTGTAACATATCATCATCAGTAGTTGAAATACTGTTGCATTTTAAACAATATAAATCTTAATGACAGAAGTCTGTCAAGAAGCTGGGATTGATATAAGATTATGTGGAGTCTTACCTGATGCCTGCTATATTGGAGTAAATCTGGTTTTCTTAAGAATAAGTATTGAGAATAATCAGAGAGAGATTGAAATGAAAAATCCAACTACTGTACATCTCTATTTGAACAATAGCATAACAAATTATTAACCCAAATCTTGCAATTTTTTTTCTGCCTCAAACTCTACAGTTGACCCTTACTAATTGTGAAAATTTTTCTACCTACTTTCAATAGAACACATGAAAATTATACTTAACCATGCCTATATTCAATCTTAGAGGCAAAGGAAGAAAAAATTTGACTGGTCAAGTGAACATATTTCTGCTCTGTTTTGGAAATTTTAGTTTAGAAATTGTTTAAAGGGTCTGAGTTGACTCAAAAGAAGTTGATTCTGCAGATACATTTGGAAGAACAAACCCTTCTGACTAACTCCCTTACTTAATAAAGACATTCCCACTGTCACATAGATGCCCTTTGATTTTTTTTCCTCTGCATTTTCCTATAAATATGTAACTATTATAAAGATGTAGTTCTCTATTAGGATATTAGTCCACAAGCAGAACACACGGGGATGTAGAAGAATGACTTTTTCCAGATGGGCAACTTTAACTGCGCTGTTGTGGCTGTCTTGATACCCTGAATCCATTTGAAAGGTTTACTACCATTCATGGTCATTTTGGTTTTGAAGAAGAGCCAGAAGTCACATTGTGGCAGATCCATGAGTAAGGATGGATAAACATACACTAATATTTTTATGAGTCTGTCTTTCCTCTGGACCACATTTGGCAGCACCATTCACCTTACTTTTGATTATAAGCTCCTAGGGACACTTATGAAAGAGGGCTTCCAGAATACCCTAGAAAGTGACAAGAATAATATTACTCTCGAAGTGCATGGTAGTATTCTGAGAGTGAATATTGACAATGATGTGTCTTACTGTAGTAAGTTTTAAAACTGTGGACATTCATCATAGATTTTGATCAACAGTTGTACATTGTACATTTCCTTGTCTATCTTAACAACTCTCTCTTTCATATTTGTATAGCACATGCACACACACAGCATGATGATAAGGAGCAGATATTAACTTATGCAAAATGGAAAATTGCTATCTGTAATTTTAACATATATATGAATAAAAATTCCACTTTGATTTATTTTTGTCCAATTTTGTAATGAGTCCCAGGAAAGAAATTTCTTAAAGAAAGGAATTTAAGTTTTCTGTTATTCATCCTCTCTATCCTGATGATGTCCAAGTATTAATCATGAAGTCAAATTTTCTTCTACCTAGGCTAATCAGATCTTCACTTAATTAATGGGAAGATTACTTTCTCTTTGAAATTGTTTTATTTGTATATGACTATGTTGTTTTTGATAAACAAATTGTAATTAGCTTATTTTAGGAGCAGGGTCTACTAGAAATTGTCGGAATCCATTCTATAAAGGTTTTAGTATAGAATGGTGATAGTTTATGACTAAAGCAACTATCTTCGTGAAAGTTATGCCCCAAAACGTTGCCTAGACTTTTTCAACATTAAATTTGCACCATCGCTTCTTATTGATGAAGGATATTGGCAGTAGCAAACTTCTGTGGCCACAACCTGATATATTCCTTCAAATATTTTAGTAAAGTTTGAGGATGGAAAAATACTTGATTCTTATGTGTAGGATTTGACAATATGATTCTATGTATTATCTCAACTTGTGTCAAAACTGACTTCTTTGGTCAGAGGAACGCATCGTGTCCTAGCCACTTTAGTAGGCTCACAGGAAGACATGTGTTAGTAATAACAAGTAAGACAGTGATCTTTGGCATCTCAAAATATTTGAAGCTGCCAGGAAGAATATTATTTTCATTTTATTGAACGTTTGGCTGAGTACTTGGTATGACATACCCTATGCCTGTATTAGGCCATTCATTTATTACAAACAACATGAGTCTTGTATTGCTATCATATTTTGACAAATGAGAAAATCTAGTTTAGAGAGGCAAGCAAACTTTTATTCAGAAATACTGTTATAAAATGTTACTAAACATTTGGAAGTATTATTATCACTTCTCAAAAATGAATGCAATTATAATGTACTGCAAACATACACCAATATTGGCATCTTTTAACATCAAACTTGGCAAATATATAGAAGTGACAGAGATTGTAGAGAGACTGGAAAAGCTGTACCAAGTTACAGCTAGATTGGAAGAATAAGATCTGATGTTCTATTATGCAATCACAAGTGTCCAACGAGTAATATGCATTATGGTGTGCATCTAGATGTCCCCCTAAAGTCTCATGCAATCATAGGGTTTTTCAGAGATGACTGAATCTAGAGTGTGTGATTGATTCAGAGTGCAACACTGGGATTAAGGGTGCTGGAACTAAAAGTGGGTGATTGCTACATCAGTCCACTGATTGAATTGGCACCACTCTATTCCCGGTAGTATTATACAATATAAGGGACAGAAAGAGGTTTATCTGTCTCTCCCTTGTTGCTTTTGCTGTCTTCTACCACCATAAACTGTTGCTCCTCTGCAATGTGCCACTGTGCCCTGGAGTCAGCTGATTACAGACTGAAAACTCTGCAAACTGTGTGCTAAATATGTGTCCGATATTTTGTCTCAGCAACAAGAAAAGTGAGACAATATGTTATCATATTTCAAGACAGCTAGAAGAGAGAATTTTCAGTGCTATCAAAAAGAAAAATAAATGTTTAAAGTGATGAGTATGCTAGTTATCATGATAAGTTCATTATAGATACATAATTTATATAATCTAACTATATATATATATATATAACTATATATATATATATATATATATCACTCTTCCTCTTAAGTATGTACAATTTTTATGGTAGGATAATAATAAAAGAAAATTTTTAAGAAAGAAAGAAAATGTGTGATATTTTTCTAGCCATAGAATATATAAAACAAACCAACCTTTTAAACTGAGCTCTGGGTGAGACATGTAAACCACCTTGTCCTCTGCCACCTGGTCATTATCGTTTATCT
Source organism: Cuniculus paca (assembly GCA_004365215.1). Classification (NCBI taxonomy): domain Eukaryota; kingdom Metazoa; phylum Chordata; class Mammalia; order Rodentia; family Cuniculidae; genus Cuniculus; species Cuniculus paca. The sequence goes on along the minus strand of RJWT010009447.1, from coordinate 20,529 downwards.
TCTACTGATTTTTATTAATTGTCTTTGGATACAACTGGTCCCAAGCCTGTGGGTGCGCACAACTTGTTCTCCTGCTGACTCTTGGTCTTTCCATCTGCTCCAGTCATCGAAGGTGCCCCCTTGGCCATTCCTCTGCTAGATTCTTCCTCTGTAGGAAACATTCTCCTCTGTCACAGACTCTTCCTTTCTAGGGGCACTAATCCCAGAGAGGTAAGTATTAAATGGTATGCTGACAGAAATGAGCTTTACCAATGAAATAGAAAACAAATCAGGGCCAGGCTACAGCTCAGTGGCACAGCACCTGCCTGGAAAGCAAAAGGTCTTGAGTTTGATTTTTGATAACAAAAACAAAACAAAACAAAATGAAACAAAGCACAAATCAAAGGATAAGAAAACTACAAATGCCATCATTGGAAAATATTTCAAATATTATTAGGTTTTTGCATATATGTAAATATTTTTGTATAACAGGGACCCTGTTATACAAACATTTGAAATGTTTATGGATAGAAAGTGTTTCTGATTAATTTCCTATCAGTCCTTCACTTCCCTGCAATTACTTCTAAATTAAAACAGTTATCTCTGGCTATTGTTCATACATTTTCAATTATGACTGAAGTGCTACATTGATAAGCAAAAATAGTAAATGATTCTGTTGAATGACAATTATTTTCAGCAGTACTAGATGAATCAATAAAACTTATCACTGTAAATTATTTTCAACTTTTTAGTTGAAGCTACTTCCCCCAATATGGTAGTACATTTTTAAGAAACTGGAAAAATGTCAAATTTTTAAACAATTATTTCTAAGATAAAATTTTTGAAAATCAATTTCAAAGAGCTTAGGTTTTTTTTTTTTTTGAAATGGTACTAAAACACAGTTTTTGCACTTTTGCTACTATTTTTTGCTCTGTGTAAAAAGAGAGTTCAGCTTTAGTACGTTGATTCCAACATTGCCATTTCCAGAAGAGCAGGAAGCACTCTTCTATGAAGAAGAGAATCCTTAGGACTCTGAGCAAACTCTCAGAACTATGGTTTTGCTTCTTCTGAATGTCTGAAGTCTCAGTGGCTGTTGAAGCTTCAGCGTTGTGTTTCAACACTTTTTATGAAATCACCTCGAAGATATGCAACATGTGAACGTGGGGAACTGCATCTGAGATATATAAATTGTAGTTTTCTCACTCTACTGTGTGTGAGGTAAACTTCAAAAATGAAAGAGAAAGTGATGTATTGTTTAGTAACACTTATACATCTTACCTGTATACTGCAAGCCCCTGAAAAGAGTTTAAAAAGCTGGGGTGTCATCTTTGGGATTCGATTTACTGACCTTGGATATGATCTGTTCTTCAGGATACATGAAAGCCTTCCAAGCCATTCTACTCTGTACTCAGGGTTGAGAATCATCAAAGTCATATTTACTTTTGAATATTTCTGTTTAAACTGAGATATTGTAGATGAAAGATAGTTATAAATAGAATGTACTTCATTGTCATACATAATTTAGCTTCAATTTGGTTCTAAAATATCTTTAAAAATAAAACCCCAGATGAATATTTAATGTTATGTCTATTAAAATTAAAAAAAATACTTGTTATGGTTTCATAAATCTTAAATTTTTAAAATGGTAATTTATACATAAATGCAAATGTGATCTTACTTGAGATTACTGCTTCCTAAGGGTTGAATGCTGGTGTGTTTTCATAATTTTTTTCTTCAAGTAGAAATGTATTTGTTTTGCAAACTAAAATAGAGAATATAAAAGAAGAAATGAAGTTACACTAATTGTTGTGAAGTATGTAGGCAGTAGAAATTCTTCCTAGATGTGTTTGATACACTGTGTATACTAGTTTAACCCTCTGTCAGACCCTAGTGAAAGGTAATAAATTTACAATATTTTTTTTATTTTGAAGAGAATAAAACAAATACAAAATAAAACAGAATGTTCAATCGAAACACAACAAAGAAAGTGATACAAGACTTCAAAACAAAAAAAAAAATAAACCAACAATGATTACCATGTTGCCCCTTGCTATTTTCAAAATAACTTCCCATACCATCAGGAATAATAAAATCAAACACAACAGAACAGAATAAAGCCAATCAAAACAAAACAATGAAAGCAATGCAGGACTTCAAAACAAGGCAGTTGAAATACTACAGTGGCTACTGTAATGTATCTTGTTATCTTCAAAGTAGCTGTTTATATCATCAGACATAATAAAAACAAACAAAACAAAGTAGAATAGTCAATCAAAGCAAAATAATGAACATGATACAAGACCTCATAACAATACTAAAGGAAATCAATAATGGCTACCATAATGCCTCTTGTCACCATCAAAATAACTGCTCATGCTCTCAGGTATAATACAGTCAAATAAAATAGAATAGAATCAAACCAATCAAAAGAAAACAATGAAAGCAATATAGGACTTCAAACAGGACTGCAGGAATACAACAGAGGCTATGCTGATGTATCTTATCTTCAAAGTAGCTGCTTAGACCTTCAAACATAACAAAAGCAAACAAAGCAAAATAGAATAAAATCAATCAAAACAAAACAAGTAAAGCAATAAAGACTTTGGAACAAGATAATAGGAAAACAGTAATGACTGCTATAATCCATTTTGTTATTTTTGCAATAGCTGTCCATGCCATCAAATATAATAAAATCAAACATAACTAAACAATAAAAGCTGGCTAAACAGAACCATGAGGACAATACAGGGCTTCAAAACAGAATAATAGATTAACAATGGCCATTGAATATTCCTACAACTTTTTTTTTTTCCTTTCTTCTTGTGGCACCACGGATCAAACTCATGACCTTGTGCTTGCCAGGCAGGCGCTTAGGCCACTGAAAAGGCAATAAATTTAAATTTAGACTTTATTATAATAAATTGTTGTATTATTAGTTGTATTAGTTGTTGTTGTATTATTAGTTTTCTTTCAATGTGTTATTTTATTTGTGTATAGTTATAACTTACATGCAATTTGCAGCTTAAAAAAATACATTAGAAAGTGCAGCTAACTAACATTAATCTGAGAACTATATTTGAAGTAATTAAAAGGTTAGGTCAAAATTGTATGTATCATCAATTCATCTCAATTTACATTTGGTCAAAGTATTTGTAGATAATTTGGAATAATCTTTTTTTCTCACTTTTTCCTCATGTATTCTATACCTGTTTCCTTATCCTTGGGGTACAAATATGTGGTAAATAATAATAAGATAGCGATAGTAGAAGAAATAACTGTACTTAGTCCTTGTTGATCTATAAAACACACTACATGACTTAACTGTTATGTTAGGGACATATTTTCCATGAGGATGTTTCCCAACACCTCTATCCTGGATAAAATTCAGAAGAAGAGTAGGTAATCAAATGACTATGTACATGCATTTTCATGCTTTTCCTTAAAGTGAAGCATGAATAGTATGCATGTAAGAAAAAATAGCAACATCATAGAGAGTTGATACATTGATGCTATTTACATACATGGCTATTTGTAAAAGTAGTTGTCTCTCAGAAAAACCATGAATGATAGAATATGAAAACAAAATTCAAGCTAGCCAAGACTTTATTAATAAGTATTAGGACATAGATACTTATTTGTTTACTTAATAACAACAAAACTTCAAATATATTTTAAAAATTGGTGACTCTATTTTTTACTTGAAGGGCATACATTTTGGAAGCAAATTTGGTGAGTGTTTTGTTTCAGATTATTCTTGCTTTAGGGATTCAGAAACCATTTTATATGTAGCATATTTTAAAATAAACAATGGATTTTTGCTGTATACAGATATTTGAAGAATACTTGGAGTGGGGTCCAAATACCTATTTTTCTAACTATCCCACTAGTCACTTATTAAAAATTCACCTGTCAAACTGTAGATCAAAATCAATTTACATACTTCTTTATATTTTTACATGCATTAAAAAATTTTGTTAATTCAGATAAATTACTATCAACAAAACAAAATAAATGAGGCAGTTCAACAAAGAGTTCACACAAATAATAACAGTCATTAAAGAGAAGTAGGAAAAAGAGCGAGAGAGAGGAAGATAGAAAAAGAAAAAAGAAAAAAAGAATATTTTAGTAATAGTAAGGAGAAAATGTGCTAGCAATTTGCACATGCCTAAGGACAAGCTACTTGATTTTTTTGTCTTTGGATTTTTTAGTAGATGAAGCAACGAGGTCAATGGCTGCATCAGTTCAATGCCCCTAAGATGAAAATGGGTGGTTAGATTAGAGAAAACAAATAAAACGCCTGGAAGAATGTTGCCCTCCAAGGCCTGATAAAGAAACACTGACATTTAATGTTATAGAAAAAGCTGTCATTATTAAAGCACTATTTTCAAAGTGAAAAAAACATGACTTTTATGCAAGCAAAGTTAGCATGTCAATGTCTTACCCAAGTAATTAATTAATACCAATTATGATAGCATGACAGCTTCAAACAGCATTTGAAAATATTGACATTATAGATTGTGATGATACACAACTGCTGAGTTATAAACAAAACCTGGTACTGAACAAAAGGCCATAAAATATAATCTGCAAAGAAGTTACTTGCATCTCTACCAGACAAAATCAACAAATCAGGAGGAGGTTATATCTCAGTGGCAGTTTCTACCTGCCATTCCCAAGGTCCTATTTATGATTGCCAGCACCACAAAATAAAAACAAAAACCAAAAGAGAAATGAAATTTCCAATTAATCACAGTTCTTAAGAGGTGTAAAATATTCCAAAGGAAAAGTAAGGCAAGCTAGGAGTACCATTAATATGTACCTGTTAACCTCTGAATAATCATTATAGTTTAAGAGAGCATTAGAGGAGTTTGAAGCTACTGGTTGCAAATAAAGAATTTAAGGACATGGATAAATATATCTTGAAAGTTAGATGAGTAATAGCAAGATAAAAACTAATTAATACTATTGAAAAGGACAAGCAAGAAAAATATTTTTAAGAAGATATTTAAAATCTTTTTAGTTCATAATTGCTTTATGTGCAATCTTTTCCATATTTGATATAACTCAAGTAAACTGTATTTATGAATCTTATGGATGAATGTATTTAATTAAAGAAGGTTTCCATGCATAAAATGATTTTCCCTAAGAAATTAAGAAATATATATTTAAAAGCTCAGTTACATTTGAGCAAACAATTTGAAACTGCTAAATCATTTCAAAAGCTCTAATCCCTATTATGTTTGTTTGTGATTCTTTGAATTCTGTATTTGATGTGCAATAAAATGTACTTGCATATATGTTACAAGAAACTGAAAAACACCTCAAAAATAATTGTAAATAAAAAGAATAGTGACAAAGTTTCAACGGAAACTATCAAAACAGTAATTCTGTGCCAAAACCCAAGATAGCACATTCAGACAGTCCTTAGCTTGTAATGATTCCACTTACAAATTTCAATTTTGGACAATGATAAAGTGATATCCTGCAGTACAAACCGCACTTCAAATTTGGACTTTTAATCTTTTCTCAGGCTAGTGATATGGAGAGCCCTAATGTAAAAAGCTGGCCAGCTTTAGAGTCCCAGCTTCTGATTAGTCATGCGATTATCAGGGAAAACAACAGACATTCCAAAGTGTACTGAGCTACTAGACTGATGATCTGTGGATTAGGGGCATTAAAGGCATTTTCTGCTTATGCTAATTTCAACATATGATAGTTTATAATACTATGATAGCCACATTGTAATACAACTTCTAAAATCTAAATGCAAGAAAAGGAGCTAGTCGAAAAGTCAAGAATAAGACTCTAAAAAATCAAGTGAAACAGTGGAATGGTGTTTCAACAGCAATAAAAGAAAAATAACTACCAACTGAGAACTTTTATACTCAGCAAAATTATTGCATAAAAATATAAATAGAAATTTTTTGACAAAAATATATTTAGCCAGTAAAATTGTATTAAATGGCATAAAAGTGATTTATTTAGCAGAAGAAAATTAAATTATGATGGAGAAAAGAGAAGGCAAGAATTAACTGAGAGAATTTCAAAGTTAAATAAATATAAATGAATATTGAGCATATGATACTGTTAATGTTTCATGAAATGTAAAAGATTCAAAATCAAAAGGCATAACATCACTAATGCAAAAATAGGGAGGGTTAAATGCAGTTAAAATCTCCTAAGGTAAATTTTCTGAGCAAAATATAACTTAAAAAGGAAAAATAAAATAAATAAAAGTAAGACACATATACTTGCTTAAGAAGTTGGTTTGTGTTTATATGTGTAAGCAGTTTATAGATGTGTGGGTTTTACAGTGAAAATTTGTTTTCTATTTTTCTATTTTTTTTCTATAGAGAAAAGTCCTTCAAATTGCTGTATCCTTCAAAGTACTTCAAATTACTGGGGAGTAGAATTTGTAAGTTACACACTTGTATTCTGTGCTAATTGTGGCTCTAACAAATTGTGGTAGATAACCAATTTATTAGGAAAAATATTTTATAATAAAAAAGTGTTAGAGCTTTCTGTCTAAGTTCAGTTGGCCCTGTTGCCCTGCACTGAGACTGAAATGAGAGCAGAAGCACATAACAATACCATTTGCTTCATGGCCCATGGTAAAACAGACAAAGGAAGTAGAGGCTGGGTCTCAGTAACTCCTTCATATGTACACCCCCAGTGACCTCAGATCTACTTGAAGGCCTCAGCTTTTAAAGCTTCCAGAACTTTCCATGAGCACTATAGATGGAAGATCAAGGTATTACCATTGGTCCTCTGGGGGCCTTCTAGATCCAAACTAGAGCACATTTGAAGGTTAGGCTGGTAAAGGCAACTGAGAACCTAGTAGTTTACTATAGGACTTTTATCAGTTTTATCACTGAGCCTCATAAAAATTGTATTTTATTGGTACATTTTAAATATATGTAGTGATAATATTCATCACAGGGTATTTGTACCTGTACATGTTATATCTAACTTCTTTTCTCCCATTCCCCTCCCCTGCTTTCAGCTCCTCTTTTCTTCTTTATTTACAAAATCTTTTTTTCATTTTTCCTTTCCATTCTTTTTTATTGGCTCTTTTGCCCCATCCCCACTGTGTTCCCCTTCTCATTTGATCATTTTCTTCCCATTTCACAATATCTATCATACATTTTAGTCTTTATTTATACTTTCAGTTTTTCACACCAGAAAAATCATGCAGTATTTACACATGTATGTCCAATTTATTTCACTTAAGAGTATGGTCTCAAGGTGCATGCATTTGTCTCAAATTTATCCATCCTTCTTTGTGGCAGAGTAGTACTCCACTGTACATTTAAAAAAAGACAAAAACTTCTTTATTCATTCATGGGCATTTGGGTTGTTTCCAAGATTTAGCTATTACAAATTGTGCTGCTATAAACATGGATTCCCATATATCTCTGTAGTACGATGTTTTTTATTCTTCTAGGAAGATATCCAGAAGGGAAATAGCTGGGTTGAATGGGTTAAAAACCTTAGTTTTTTAAGGGAATCTCCACACTGATTTCCACAGTGTTTATACCAGTCTACACTGTCTTCAAGAGTGAAGAAGCATTCTCTTTCCCCTCAGCCCCACCTGAACTTGTGATTGGTTAGAAATAATTGATGACAGCCATTCTTTCTGGAGTGAGATGGAATCTCAGTGTTGTTTAATTTGCGTCTCTCAAATGACCAGTGATGTTGAACATTTTTTCATATATTTATATACCATTTCTACTTCATCTGAGAAATGTCTCTTCATTTCAGGTCCCAGTTTTGGGGAATTGACCTTTCATTATCTCTTTTTAGGGACCTTAGTTAGATTCAATTGTGTCAATCTTTATGTTTGTTCAAAATAAATGCAAATTTTCTAACTGTTCAGTGTTTTCAAAAGTTCACATTTCTTTTTCTTTTTTTTTTTTTTAGTACTGGGGATCGAACTCGTGACCTAGCGCTTGCCAGGCAGGCGCTTGTGCCACTGAGCTATATTCCTGGCCCAGATTCACATTTCTTTTCTAATACATTTATAATATATGTATATATATATGCATACGCTTCAACTGCCATATATATTAACTCATTAATATATGACATCTGATTGACTTATATTTGAATGTATTAATCAGCGTATTAATTAAAAGTGTACAATTATTGATATACACACAATATGATCAGTATGCATTTTATGTAGTATAGCACAAGAAAAATAGGCATGTATAATATAAGAGATACAAAGATATCATGAAAGAAGTTTGGAGTTGTAAAAGTTTTAAAGAAATACAGGAGAATAATGAACACATAAAGAAAATCAGACAGAATGCATGAAATAATGGTATTGAAGTGGCTGTCTTCTAATTAGTCACTCACATGTTCCAGGGTAGCTGGTTTTGATAACTACATGTACTCCATTCTAAGAAGATTTGTGTATTTAATACATAATTATTTTCAGATATCATAATACTTTTCACCAACTTTGATTTTTTTAAAATAGTGGAAGCCATTTTGATTCTCATGTTTACAGATCAGATACTGCTCAGATATTTCTGGTTTTGTCCACACAAGAAAAATGTCTTCCATATACACTGTAATATTTACATGATGCTTCTGAAAAATGATTGATTTTGGTAAAATAGTTCATATCATGTCCTTGATGAAGGATGATACTAAAAAGAGTATGACAAATTTATAAACATTTATTTAAAAATTGCCTAAACTATAAGGGCAAATGAGACAGTGGATAATGAAAAAATAGTATCAGAAAAGTAAAATATGGTCTTACCAGTTTTAAGACAGAACATACAAACTTCATAGCAAAATATTTCCATAATTAATAGATCATGCATGCTATTTGGTACATCTAATAATAGCTACAATAGATGCAAAGCAATTCTTGGTATCACCATGACTCTTGTCAAACACTAAGGAACCAGCATTGTAATTACAAAGAAAAAGTTATATCCTTTACTTAAGTTTGATGTTTATTGATATCATTCATATGCTTTATATACATGTTATCATAATATATATTCACAAAAATATCAAAAGTAATTTAACAACAAAATGTTATTTTGTATTTACAATATGCTGGCCATGGTTGGTTTTATTTTCCTTTTTAATTTTAAAACGTGTAATATAGCATCTTCTATCAACCCCTGTGTAAATGTCATCACGACATGTTGGAATGATATAACTAGACAATAAAAAAATTACCATAATTTCAATCAGCTCCAAGAAGAGAATTACTGTATGTGCTTTTCATCTGAATATAGATGCTTTTAGTATTAGCGTTTCATTGTTAGCATCAGACACTTGGTTATTATACACATAGCATAACGAATGTCTCAGTAGTATTTATCAAAATATATAGAATTTTGCTAGTGAATTATGCATACAAAATACATGAAATGTCTAAAGAGCGGTACTGTATGTCAACATTTTGAAAATTACAAGAATTTTGAAGCACTAGGGCATATAATTTGATAAAAATAGTACATAAAATAATGAAAATGATTTAGATTAGGTAAAATTCACACAGAATAAATCATTTTCCACAAATAATTTCTCTTTTTATTCATATTATGAAGTATTGTTCTAAGATTATCTCCCAGATGTACATAAGAGTAGGCTAAATTTCAGCAGACATGAATTCTGGCCCTCATATTTCAGCTACCAGTCATGAAAGAATGTCAACTTGAATAAAGCATTAAACCACATAGAAATAATTTATCTCATGTATAATGTAAGATAAGATCAATGACTTATATTTTTTTGATCAATGACTTATATTACCTGTACTTGAAATTTTAGATGTATTCTAATCATTACAGGTCTGTGTTACTAATACAGTAGTTATTTGTACTAGTTTAGAGGTAAACACGACAGCAACTTTTAAAACACCCTAGTTCTTTCTTTATTATATTACAAAAGTGAATTTAAGTTTAAAAGGATGTCTGACTATATTAAATATGAAGATCTCCAGTCCATGCATGAGACAGAGCTTCACAGGGAGATATTTGTGGTGTGACACACTGAGCTCCTAGGTGGTATTATTTGGTATTCAAATGATCATAACTATGATTTTCTCATAGAAACCCTGATCCATACCTGGTTTTTGATAAAACTTTCTTCTGGTAGAATAAATTATTTCGTCCTGTTTCCACAAGCTGGTAAATATGTGAGTGACTGATGACTTAGACTAAAGCTAGAAGGCTTAGCATCCCATTATAAATAAACCTCCTGAGTCTTCTTTCATCTCATTTAAGTTTTCCTTTCTAAGCAGTTACTATATGCATGCCTAAGTGTTGCTATTTAGAGTAACATTAGTGCTCTTAAGCACTTGCTATTAAGCAGTCCTACTGTTCACTTGTTTTAAGAGGATGTATATTAAATATTTACTAGAAGAATAAACAAAAACCACTTACATCATAATTATGATTCTCCTAAAATAAATTTTATCATGTACAAAAACCATCTGTCAATCTTAGATTTTTTTTTATCTCCAAGCTAAAAATAAAATTATTACTGGTAATATTTAAAAATATTATTTCATTCAAGAAATAAAGTTTTGTTAGCCTTCAGGTAAGTCAACAAGGAAAGTTCTGCAAATGTGTATTTTCCAAAGAATAAAGTCATAACACATAAAATGTTCTTATTGAAGTGAGCCATCTATCTATACATCCATCCTTCTACTTATCTATCTACCAATCACCTACACATCTTCTCATCTATCTATTCATCTAAGAACTATTCATTGAGTTAAAGTATTTCTCAGGTATAGTTTCAGGTACAAGGAAAAAATAATCTATTCATACTGAAAATATATATTTTCTACAATTTTAAGGTTTTAGATGACACACAGTGATAGTCTTCTGGTTTGACTTATCTCTATTTTTACAGCTCTCTGTCTCTGTCTCTCTCCATCTCTCTCTGTCTGTCTGTCTTTCCACCTCCTTTCCTCCTTAATTCATGGTAAAATAATCTTTTAGAAATTTCCCATTTTTGTTTTTACTGCCGTGCACTTGTTCAATTCCCGTATGTCTCCATGCTTCAGATATTGAAACTTTTCATTTGCATTGTACAGCTAATTATATTTCTATATCAAATACATACTATAAAGTATCTCATATTGATGGCTAGCGTGGGCACCAAACATTTAGTTCACATTTCTATTGTCTCAAGTAGGTCATGTGCAATCCTGAACTCTCAGAGGAGGCAGGGTGGATGGAGTAGTTGGTGTCTTCTGTGATCTGCATAAAGTTGTCCTGTCACTTCGAGTTGAAAAACAATGGCCTTAAGAAAACTTACTCTTCAGTTGAACTGGAATCTTCAAGATTTGACAGGCAAGTAAAACCAGGCAGGAAGCAGCAATGTGCCTTCTGTAGTCTCTGCTAATAGTAGAATCATGGATTATAATTTTGGAATTTCTACTCAGTTTTCTTCCATGCACATTAATTGAAAAACAAAACAAAAAAATGCTTTCTTAGAATGAGTCAGTGTTGTAGAGATTTTAGTCCAGCACCAGACCATAATATCTTCCTACCTGCACCTCTCAAATATCCAAGTGGGGCTGAGATTTACCTTTCCATCAGGTATACTTAGGAAAATTGAGGTAAATAAACAAATTAGCATGAATAAGTCACCTTCTTTTTTCTCTTAGTGTAATTGCTCAATGTACAAGTTCATTCACATTCAAAGAAAAAGAAAACCACAATAAAAATTCTTTACATCTTAATTTTTATAAAAAGGGACCGAATTAAAGTGGGAGAGGATGTTTGTGTAGAGGACAACATTTTTTAATAGGTTTGTACTCTTCAATATGTGGAAAAATTTTCTCCAAAATTATGCTTTTTAGGTAGCTAAGTGTTTCTGAAAACTAAAGTATGTGCTGCATTCAAATGCGTGGGCAACAAAAGCAGAAATATGCAAATCCAAAATGCTTCTGCACAGCAAGAAAAACAATCAACAGTTTGAAGAGAGAAACTACAGAACTGGAGAAAATACTTGGAAACTATGCTTTTGACAAAGGGTTGACATCCAGAACAAGTCAGAAACTCCAAAAACTCAATAGCAAAGCTATTGAGTAAATGAGAATGAAGTTATTGAGTGAATGAAGAAACAAATAAAATGGTTTTAAAATGGGCAACTGTTCTAAATAGACATTAATCAAAACAAGGCATAAAAACGACTAAGAACTCAATGAAAAACATCTTCTGTGTATCTGTAATCATCAAGGAAACACAAATAAAGACCACACTTCAATATGACCTTATCCCAGTAAGCCTGGAGATTATGAAGATAACAAACACTGGCAAAGATGTGGAAAACAGGCTTCTTTAACACCGTTAGTGGGACTCTCGATGAGTATAACCATTAAGGAAACAGTATAGAATTTTCTCAAAAATTAAAAATAAAGCTACCATGGGACCAAGCAATCTCACTCTGAGTGAATAGTCACAGGAAATGAAATCATTATACTGAAGAGACATTTGAATTCTCATGTTACTTGGACCACTATTCACAATAATTGAGAAATAGAAACAAATGTCTATCAACTAATAAATGGGTAAAGAAAATTGGTATGCGGGCACAGTGAGATACCAGTTATTCATAAAAACATAATGAAATATTACCAATTGGGGTACTACAGAGAGAACTGTTAAGTGAAATAAGCTAGGCTTAGAATGATACATGCCACATGATTTTATATATGAAATTAATCTCACAGAAGTTGAGAATAGAATGGAGGTTACCAATCCTAGGAGAAATAAGAGGAGCAGAAAGGAGAAAAGTCAATCAATAGATAATAAATTACAATTAACAGTAAGATACTCTGGTGTGCTATTGTATAGTAGGTGACTACAGAAAATATGTATGCATTGTACTTTTCAAAAAACTAGAGTAAAACATTCTGATAGTTTTTACCATAACATAATGACAAATGTTAATGAAAATAGCCTTTGTTTTACCTTATGCAAACATTACACAGTGTACATATGTATTACAACATCACATTTTATCCTCTTAAAATGTGCATATTTATGTTTTATCAGTTAAAATAAATTTTAAAAACTTATTGAGTCTTTTTATTGGTCTTGAAAGCAAGCATTTAAAATATAAAATGCTCAGTCACTGTGAAAAATTTCTCCATAGAGAATGTTGCAGCTAGAGATGGCTTGATACCAAATGATGCTTGATAGTTTCATCGGAGAATAAGTTGAAAGATTCTTCTTCCCCAAGGAAACACTTAAGAAAATGACTTTTGGAGCCTTTATGTCATCAGGGTTAATAACCTTAAAAATGCTCCTCTGTTAATGCATGCATAACTTTTAACACTTTGACTTTAGGTATACACATAGTATAAATGTCAAATACAATTTTTATTCAAAGATAATGTGCTGTATTTTGTTTTGTTTTGTGAAATCTGTAAAAAAGAGACCATATATGAAAATAATCTTCTCAGTGTGATTGGATAGTGAGACTCTTGGAGAGGTGATGGGATCGTAGGAACTCAAGATTCATGAGTTGATTACTCTACTGGTGTTTCTGGCTGGACATGCTGTTGGGAAACAGCGCCCAGTCGAGGAGGTGCGTGATGGGGGAGTAACTCTGGACGATACATGAATCTCTCAGGCCATGCCTGCATCTGTACTGGGATCATCAGCAACCAAGAAGTGAGCATTTCTGCTCCACTGTGATCTCTATGAAGTATCTGCCTTTCAGCCAGATATCCATGAATTGAAAAACAAAAACAAAAACAAAAACAAAAACAAAAACAAAAACAAAAACTACGAGCCAAATAAACCATTCAGATTGATATGTCAGGCTCTTGCCTAGCAATAAGAAAATTAATACAGAGACTCTAAAAGATAAAATGCTGAAAGACTTTACAAATGACATGGTCTAAAAAAATGAGTTGTCTTTTAACCTTTGCTTGTGCACTAGTAGAAAAATGCATGTATTTTTTAGTATCTTTCAATAGTCTTATGTACTAACTTCTTTGGTCTGATTATGTAGTAAGTACTGTATAATTTACATTTATTAATAACTTTAATGATTAAGTTGAAACACAAGTATTTCACAGTTTAAAGCTACTTGAAAAATTTGAGTTTTGATTGCTATTATAGTACCAGTGCAGTGGCAGCCACACAGCAATTTTACCTGTCTTAACACAATATTTTGTTTCTTGGTAATAATTTACATTGGCAAAATGTGATCTGTTTGGAATAATTTCTACACATTTTAACAGTAAACATATTAAGTTTAAATAAGAAAGTTAAAGATATCACTAAGAAGTATTAAATAGCTACTGAATAGTGAAAACTACTCTTGATATATCAGATGAAAACACTATTCAAATGAAAAAATAGATTTGTGCAAACTATTCTTTTTATACTAATGTGAAATGATTCTCATCCCAACAAAGTATTAATACCACCATTTATTCAAATTTTAAGGCAGAAACTCATTAGTCTAACTTTGAATGAGCAGACGTTGTGCAGAACAGCACAGAGTTGATGCTTGCATGGTATCAGGTAAATAAACTTAGTTATGAAATTAGCTTCCTCTTTTTCCTATGCACCCTGCACGGTTAGTTTCTGTGGACTTCTGTTGTTGTTTTGTGTGACCATTTGACTTTCTGTCACAGTATGAACTGACAAAGTCTGAGGTTAAATGATATAAAATAATTAGAATAGATGCAATTCATTAAATAGCAAAAATAGTCACCTTTTTAAAGGTACAATTGCTACAATCACAATGAGAATTCTCAAATCACTGACACTTCAAAAAATTCCTAATGCATTTTTAATTTTCTTCAGTTTCCTGCAGAAAATGGCAAATCCCTGAAGAAACGATGGAGTAACAATTTGAAAAGAACCCAAGTTTCTAAATTTCATCACAGAAAAGAATCATTTTAATCATTTGACACCTTTTCTATTGTTTAAAACACAATAATTTTCTGTTTTGTTTGACCCCTCTGTGCATATTGTGATAATAGTTTAGTTCACCCAGATAAATTTAATTATCTTTTTGGCTCAAGAGCTTTTTTCTTTACATATTTGACTTTTTGTTATTATTGTCTGCAAGGATAGAGGTACTTCATTACTGGCTACTGGCCTGCTAACCTGAATTCACTTTTGAACATCACTATTTGTTTTCTGAAAACGTTCCTGTTTCTTAAACATCTTGCTTGCTTTTACGTGTCTTCTGAACACAGAACGGTCTACTTACACATTCAGTAGCTGTGCATTTGGGGATTCTAGCCGCAGTTTAGTTTGCACTGAGAGCTCATGTATCATATATAAGCCAGTTTGGAAGACTCAGTCTGGCAACAGTTAAGACATGCTGTACATCTAGTTAAGTGTGTGTATAACCAAGTAAAGGTACAAAGAAGGAGTAACACAGCATTCAGAGTAATTTCCCTGGGTTCCAATCATGGCTTCTTCCCTTTCTCAGTGTGAATTAAAAGTTATAGGTGACTTTGTAGAAGTTTCTATATTTACTTCTGTAACTTTAAAAACTATCTAAGTTTCATCATCTATAAAATATTATCTCCTTCATTACAATGACCACCTTTCTTACATTTATGAAAACATGTCCAAAAATTCCTTTAAGCACTCAGATATATATTGAAAGAATTCAGTGGATATAGAAGTTCTTCTTCAAAGTGGTATCTAAAATATATTTGATTTGATTCCTCTTCTTTTTTTGAGATGGGGTCTCTTTGTGTTGCACTGCTGACTTTATACTTGTGGACTCAAGGTATCCTCCTGCCTCAGTCTCCCAACTAGCTAGGATTCAAGACATGCACCAGCAAAGTAAGAATTAATTTTCTTTATTTTAATGCCTTTAATGTTATATCACTCTAAAAGCATTATTTAACTGATACTCTAATATCTTAATCATTTAATGTTTGGATTAAAATAATATAATGAGACTAATGCAAGAATAATTAAAAGTGTTTATTTCTACTTGTACTTCTGTGAATATTATTATATTTCTTTTAGAATCTTCTTAAATATTTAAACGAAACAATGCATTCAAAATATTTGGAAATTTACTGGCATATATTTGGTACCTGTTGGAAATTACACTAACTTGCTGAGCAATAAATTTAAAAATGTTACAAATATATGGAAAAGCAAGGAAAAGCTCCATGGAAAGTTTTGAACACAACAGAAGTTTGTTCCTAGGTGAGGTAGTAGCGCTGAGCATGTAAACAGATTGCAGAGCGACTCTCAAGTCAGTTATCGTGCATGCTTAACAGTGGCTTTCAAGGCTGCCCTCAGAATTATCTTTAAGGCCTCGATCTTTCCGAAGCCCCTACCCCGACTTTCTTATCGGGGTAGCTGTCTATCTTCCCCTCCCTCTCTCCTTTCCTCTTTACAAATAACGGATCGTCCTTTCAAAAAAAAAAATGAAAAAAAATGAAAAAAGGAAGACCTTCTCCGGAGGTTTGATTGTGTTGTCCTGGTGAATACGACTTCAGCGTATGTTACAGGGGCTACCATACTGTTCCATGAACTCAAGTAAGTTGTGTTGATCCTTGGAAATATATTCAAACTTTCAAAATCATGAATTGAGTTTCTAATTTAAGTTTGTGAATTTTGGAGAGAAAACTGATGTAAACAATCCTGTCATCTTCTGTCTACTTTCAGTAACTCCTACTCCAGAGAAAATTAGTACAATTAATTTAGACCTTACTAACTTTACAGTTCACAGTAGCTGAGTACATTAATCAAAGGTTAGACAATGCAGACAAATATGGCTTAAAATATTCTCTACCTCTATCATCATATTCTATTCCAGTTATTATAATAATAAATTATTTAGATAAAATTGAAGTAAAGCTCCTGTATTTATTGCCATTTTAAAATTTATTTTTACTTTATAATGATGCAATACTTTTTACATATTATTTTTCCATTGTTTGTAATTTTGTTGAAAGATTATTCTCACTGAAAATACATGTCTAGGGGGTACTTTGATTTTATCTGGGAAGTGGTGAATTATTTAGTAAAAACTAATGGCGTAAGTGGTTAGTCATTAAGAAGTAAATAGTTCTGGCACTCAGTCAGACACATTAAGCAATAAAATATGGTAGATTAAAGAGTAAACTTTCAAAAATAAACTTAGACATATTTTGGAATAAAAAAAATAATTTGTCAAAATAAAAAGTTTCAAGCTGAATCCATGAAAAATATTTGCATAAAAATATATAAACAAAAAGAGATTATTGAAAAATAAAGTCTTGCAACTTTAGTTCAGATAAAAGAATCATATCTATAATAAATATTTTAAATGGATGGAAAAATATTTTAAAATCATCCAAAGTAAATTGATATGTATTGACATTCAAGGCACAAATATAAATTATCATTAATTATAAAATTATATTATGTAGTGGTAATAAAGAAATACATTTTAAAGCAAAAATGAGACATACATTGCACAAAAGGCTATTAGTATGTAATAGCACAGGAGCACAGATATTTATTAAAACACTTCTTCTAATGCAAAGGAAAATGAGAAACAACTTCCCTGAGGGAATAGTTAAATATGATTTCCCATACACATTCACACGATGGAATGCTTTGCAGTCAGAAGAAATCAGTGACAGTCTACTAAACTTTTCTTGAAAACATTTTACTCAGGTATTTTTGTTCTCCATGAAAACAGAGATCCAAAGAGTTGAGCACGAAGTGACCTCACAGTGCTGGGCAGTGAAGACACCCAATGCTGTCTCTGTTGCCCAGAGGATATGGGGGGAAATCCTTTGAGCTCAGTACTTTGCAGCCTGCTTGGACAACGCACTGAAAAAAGGACATAGATGAGCAAAAAAGACCTTCTTTTACTAAAACTAATACTGTATTTCTAGTAAAGGGATGGATTAAATTGTGCATATTTAAATTATCATACTTTGTGGCCATAGGGGACAGTTTTGATTTGTAAGCAGCAAAAAGAGTAAGAAATAAGTTTAGTTTTTTGTCACAATCTCTCCCGTTAGATTTCTGCTGCCGCAAAACAAATGGTAAGTGTCCTGCTAAGGATACCACTATCCTTTTGCCTCCCAGATTTGGTGAGTATGCATTAGCAAGTCTCCTGATTCGGGTTTACCAGGTTGCCAGATGTTTGAGTGTCTCTGTGTTCTTTCCAGGCACACAGGGTTCACAGCAAGAGCTGTGCCATGATTATTAAGAGAATTTAATTCCTTGCGAGTGAGACTAAAGTTTTTGAAGAGTTACTTTGCTTTTTGCTTTTTGATTTTTACTTTGATTTTTGATTTTTACTGGCTGTCAACTGGGAGCTCCCTCAGATACTACAAGTTGCCCATATTTCCTTGTCATGTGACTGCAGAGTAAGTTTGCTACACAGCCAACAAGACAGTGTCTCTCTGATTCTCCAAATTCCTTTCAAGATTTATCTGGGGTGTCTGGTCCACTCAATGTTTTTCACGTCATTCACACTCCACTGATTCATGTCTTAGTAACAAGAGTAACAAATGTGTCATCATTTGCACTGGTGTTGTTCACACTCAAGGGGAAAAGAACATAGAAGATGTGTGTAATACTGGCAAGAAAGTTGAGGGGGCACTACTCTGCCTGCCACCTAACAATTCAAATAGTATGGTTCATGTTTGGTAGTAAGATATTCAGAGCTCACCCAAAAAATGTATACATCAGGAAAATAAAAGCAAAATATATACTTGTGTATGTACATTCTGTGTATATTTTAATACTAAATTTATTGAGACATCATGAGATTATTACAAGTTACCTTGGTCTCTGCAATTACAAGAGGTGCTCTAAGTGGTGGCCTTCGTACAACGAGATGCTGAAATGTGTACACGTTTTTTGCAGCCTCTCTTTCTCTCTGCTTTTGCATACATTTACACAGAAAGATTCATGAAAGAAGAAACAATAGTCATAAATGTCATTGATGATTGAGTGGGATTTGTGCTTTTTCAGATAACATATTATATTCTGTATATTTTATAGACAAACTTTTCTAATGAGTTTTGATTACTTATAAAATCAGAATAAAGCTAATTTTTTATTATTAAAATGGAAATGGTGTATTATTCTTATATTTATGTTATAGATAAATATCTTAAGAAGGAATCCATGGAAATATTTTGAAAGACATTCATTGATAAGTTGTACAAACCTATAGTTGTTTCACATTCTGTTTACTATGGAAGCAAATTTGAATTATAGCAGTTCCCTTGTACATCCCAAACTTTAATTTTTGCTATTCATTAATACATAAAATCTCAGAACCAGTGGGATTCTCATCCTATTTTGATATTCTTTGGCCAACTGCTGTTTAATGTATTAGTCCTTTGAAATTGTGATCAGTTAATTACTTATTAGCAGATGGTATATAAAATTTGGGTTATATAATTGACTATTTACTTGCATGTTGGTTAAATTTTAGTGTGCAGTATATTTAACTTTTGGCACTATGATGACATTGTAGCTATTAAAATTAGCTCTTTAATAGCATAGAGTTTGTTTTGGATACTATGTAATTTGTTTTTAATGAAGCGACTCATTTTTCTAAAGTGGACAGATAATGTAATTTTTTTCTTTTTTTGGACCAGGAATTGAACTTATGACCTTGCACTTGCAAGGCAGGTGCTGTGCTGCTGATCAATATTCCTGGCCCTGTAATTTTTTTTAAAAAAAGAAAAGTCCAGGGATTTAGCTCAGTAGCACGACACCTGCCTGGCAAGTGTAATATCCTGAGTTCGATTCCCAATAATGCTCCCCCAACCAAAGGAAAAAAAAAAAGAATAATTCTTGAAACATACATGGAAACATATGTGTGTGTGTTACATAGGTAAAGCTATGTGCTGCAAGTTTTATCCCTTCCAGTTTCATATGTTGAAGCCACAATCTGCAGTGTGATGATATTTGGAAGTGAGAAACCGGGTTAATATTGTTTTAGAGTTGAGCTTTTATGAAGAAACTAGTGACCTTGGTGGGGAGGAGTGTTACAGATCATTTCTCTTTCCTATGTGAGAATGTAGCTAGAAAGCACTCCATAAACCAGGAAAATGGCCTTCTCCAAGAACCTAGCCAATCTGAGCCCTGACCTGAGACTTCTAGCATGAAGAGTTATAAGAATTAAATATGTGTAAGCCACCCAGTGTATGATATTTTATTATAACACCTGAACCCTACTTTCCTAGAATAGCTCCCTCCCTAGTGAACCATAAAACTCACAAAAGAAGGAACAAGCAGTTTGGTCAGATAACCTATGGCCATGTCCTGAATGACAAACTAGCCAGATGTTTGAAGAAGGGTCTCATGACATTCCAACAAAATGATGCGGTAAAATGTGGTCTCTACAGCAACCAGTAGAACTTGTGACCCCCTAAGAATGTATTTAAGATAATGTAAAATGAAGACTCAGGGCCAGCAGCCTCAATTGTATATCGATCTGCTGTCCACCAGCTTTTCAAATAAACTCACTTGTTTCTTGATTCTAGGTCTCCTGTGAGTGAATTTCTCACTTTTGTCATAACAATTTGTCTTTTAAAATTGTTATTAATAA
>RJWT010009446.1:0-25142 GCA_004365215.1 Cuniculus paca | reverse complement strand
CTTTCACTCTGAGATGCCTTGGAAAGGACACAAACCCAGGTGCCGACTCCAGCTTTGCAGTATATTGGCTTTTGCTTTCCAATGAGACAAGAGCCTTTTTCATGACTAATTGATTTTTTTCTCACTGATGTTATCATGCTAAGGTGCTTTACCTACACGTAGAACAATTTATTCAAATGTAGCCTTCTCAGTAAGACTTCTCCTCCAGCAGTGCAGGACCAGTATTTGGAATGCCTCTCTCTGCGTCCCCTTGGGATGCGACCTGCCCATACCCATCGTTCACTGGTGGAAAGCTCTGTCAGGGAGTCTTGAATTGTTGCACTGCCTTAATGTGGATTTACTGCATGAAGTGATCTCAGAACATTCATGAAAGACCATTTTTCTCTGTGCCTTCAGGAACTGGTAATATAATTTGTGTCCATACAAGCATCAGGATGTGTGTGTGGCTGCAAAATGCCATCTCACTGAAGCAACCAGCAATTTGTAGTCGTTTTTCCCCCCAAAGTCAAGTAACTTTGCCAGAAAAGAGACATTCACTTGCATTACTTCTTAGGGGCATAACATTCACCAAACCAGTCCAAAAGAAGAGCCTGTGGACAGAGCTGGAAATGGGAGTTAGGGCCACAGGGCAACATTCCACTCGTCACTGCAGACATTTTGAATGTCTGCTTCTCAGATGCCGCAAGTACTTATTCTGAGACAGTGCTGTGGTTTGGATCTATCGCTTTCTCAAAATGGCTCACTGTGTTAAAAACTTGGTTGCTGATGAGCTTTGGGGACGTGATTGAATAATGAGGGATCAGACGTCATCAGTGGATTAAACCACTAATACCATATTTCGATGGCATTACTGGGAGGTGATGTGAATAGCAGACGGGGCCCATTTGGAGAAGTAGGTCCTTGGGGTTTTAAAGGGTGTATGTGACTCCCAGCACCTTCCTCTCTGGCTCTTCCGTTCTTTCTGCTCCCTGTCCCCCATGAGGCGCACAGCTTTCCTCTGTGACAGCATCTCTGCCTTGGAGCCAGCCAACCATGGGCTGAAAGCTCTGAACTATGAGTTAAAATAAACCCTTTTCTCCTTTACATTGTATATGTCAGATATTTTGTCTCAGCAATGAAAAGATAATTCACATAGATAGTGAATTCCCCAAGAACAAAGTATCATTCTGGAACACTCAAATAATCCAAGATTTTTCTTTCCTGCTTGTCCTAATTGGACTACACACACCGAAGAGGCAAGGACAGAGGCCATGGAAACACCCCTGTTACTGTAACTATGAAATGTCCCAAAGTTTCATGGGAAGCCTTGATGTGTGGTGCTATTGAGAGGTGATGGGATCATGAGGACTAATCCACGATAAGCTCATAGCTGAATGGGTTCGCAGGAGGCGGGGCCCTTGTGGAAGAAACAGGTCACTAGCAGTGTGTCTTGGAAGCATGTATGTTGTCCCCAGCTCCTTCAGCTCTCTCTCTCTCATTCTGCTTCCCTGCTGCCATGAGGTGAGTTGCTTTACTGAACCCTGTCTCTGCCATGATGTTTTACCTCACCACAGTCCTAAAAGCAAAGGAGCGATCTGACCAGGGTCTGGAACCCCAATCGTGAGCAAAAATAAATCTTTTCCTTTAAGTTATTATTCTCTGGTATTTGGCACAGTGATAGAAAGCTGATTAATATAACCCTGTCTTGGTAGTTAATTTGGGGGAGACTAGCAGTCAGGTCCATGGTATACAACATGCCTGGAATTGGCTCCAACCACATGAGGAATGAGACTATATGCGAACTACTCTGCTTGAGGAGTAAAGGTGATGAAATTGGTCCTGTGGAATACCAGACTTCTTTGAATACCTCCAGGTTGTGAATCTCAGGATGCACCTATACTACTCTGGCCCAAAAGCTTTATGCACAGCCTGATCAATTGGATTATTTCCCAGAGATCTTAGACAAGCATTACTTTGACAGTATGGTAGCTGCCTGTCTTTCCCTGCCTGAATAGTGTTGCTATCCACGAAGTGATTATTAGTTGGCAGGTGTTATGGTTGTATTTAGATGTCCCCCCAACAAGCTTCAGGCAGTCACAGGGAGCAGGCCTTTCAAAGATGGCTGAATCTAGAATTTGTAATTTGTTCATTGTCTAATGCTGGGATTGGCAATGTGAGTGCTGCACCTGCCCGGGGGGGGGGCGGTAACTGGCATACAATATAAGGGAGAGAAAGAGGTGTGCTTTTCCCTTTTGTCCTTTTCACTCTTGTCACTTGTGGCCACCATGAGGGTTGCCCCCTAGCCATGTCACCCTGCTTTGGAGCCAGCTCAGTATGGACAGAAACCTCCAAAAACTAAGCTCAATAAACCTTTTCTTCCTTCATTTTGGGTGTCAAGTATTTTGTCTCAGCAGTGAGAAAAAAGTAACCAACACAGCAGGGTTGATTTTAACTCAGCCCTTAAGACATGTATTTCCCTATGCCCCAGGCTGTCTCTTCCAAGTATCAATGCAGTGTCTCTGGGATGGTCTCACAGTCACTAAACAACTGTCAGGTAGAGGCAAGGAAATTTTTCAGGTAAAATGAAGGTTTCCAAAACTAAATAAAATCACAATCTCTAAACTAACATAACCTTGATAAGAATTGCTAATCAGTTAATAAATTCTCTTGTCCCAGACTTCCTGGATTTCTTTGACATATTTCTCAATATTTACCCAGAAATCCACAGAAGGTTCCAGAACATTCTCCATAGCCTTTTCCTCACACCCAGCAGCCTCTCTCTCTCATCAGCTTTGCAGACCCAGCCATATAAGTCCATGCTGACTTTCAAAGGAAAGCAAGAGTGCTCAAAGCAATAGTGCTCCCAACTTTTACTAAATTTGACTTCCTTAGGTATCTGTAATTGTTCATTCAAGGTTTCCTTCATTTTCCTATGTTCCTCTATTTTTTTAATCTATGTCTTCTTTAGAGGTGCTCAGCAATTCTTTTAGTATGTTTTTCATTTCTTCTTTTATATGAGATAGTATTTCTATTCTAATTTCTTTTATAGCCTCATGAAGTTGTTTCTTTACTTCAGTTGCCATCACTTCAGATGTTTCAGGTGTGGGACTCCTGATCTCTTCGGTGTTTACATCTCTTGGACTTGCTCTGCTTGGGTTGGAGGCCAGAGACTGCCTCTTGCTTCTTCTTCTTGACATATTCTTGGGTTCTTCCAGACAAGCAGATAGTGGGGTGCTAGGTACTTCTTGTGCTGGCTACAATTTCTCCAAAGTCTGACTGTTTGGTTCTCCTGGCCAGTGCTGGCTATGAGTATCTGATGGTCGCCATTGGGTGTGCTGGTGTGGGGCTGGCTGCTGCTTTTCCCAGACTGTGCTAGCTACTGGCTGTGGGAAGCTTCCCGATGGTGATGGCGGCTGGAGTGTGCACAGGGGTGGTGCTGGCCACTGCCCCCAGGACCTGAGCTGGTTTGGCTACCCAGGAGAGAAAAGTTCTTTAGAGGTAACATGGGGATAGAAGCCACATGAATTTAAAATCAGCTAGAAGGCCTATCCAGTGATGGTGTTCTCTAAAGACTGAGTTTTGAGCCTTCAGGATAAGCAGTAGCATAAAGTGTGCACAGTGATACCAATGCCCGAGCTTCCCCATCAGAGTTTGCATGAAGGTATGATTTTGCTTAACCTCATTTGGTGTGGTGCAGTGGGTTGGCTTTCTCATGAGTAGGTGTGCAGTGGATCTTCTGGCGTCCTCCACAACTTCTTAATAAAATAAAAATTGCTTGAGTCCTATGCTTAATAATAAAATAAAAATTACTTGAGTCCTAAGTTTTTGTCCCCTTAGTCTGTTTTAAGGCTGCTAAAACAAAATATAATTCACAAATTTCTTTCTCACAGTTCTGGAGGCTGAGGAGTCCAAGATCAAGATGTAGGCACACTTGAAGGTCTACGGAGGGCTACATCCCCCAGAGAGGAGGAAGGCTTCTTCCTACATGGCAGAAGGTAAAAGGGCCAGGTATCTGTAATATATTTGGAATTGTAAGACTTGAATTAGCCTTAGTCAGGAATAACCTAAGTCGGTTCTTTCAGTTGCTTCCCACCAGGCCTAGATCAAGCTAAGTATTTGGAGTCAGGATATCAAGAAACAAACAAATGGGTAGCTTCATGGATTTATCTGAGGTGCACCTTCTAAAATCATACTAATTCTGGTCCTGTATTTTTTCCTTTAAATTTAACAAGGTCTGATCACCTTGATTTAACAGGATTAATTATAGAACCCTTATAAGCGGTAATTTTCCTTGTATGGGTGAATCTTTATGGAAAGTTGTTTGAACATTTTGACTCATTCTGAGTTCCTCCAATGGACAGAAAGGGGAACTTGAAACTTCATGGAGACAAAATGATTAGTTGAGATCTCCTAAACCCATACTTAGAAATAAGAGTGATATGCATCTTATCATACACATGCAC
The DNA here is from genome assembly GCA_004365215.1 of Cuniculus paca. NCBI lineage: Eukaryota > Metazoa > Chordata > Mammalia > Rodentia > Cuniculidae > Cuniculus > Cuniculus paca. The sequence continues at coordinate 20,700 of RJWT010009446.1, read as the reverse complement.
ACAAAATTTGCGAATGACACCTAGTGTTATGCCCATACAAATTCCAACTTCCATATTGAAAAGAAGTAAAAATCAGCCTGGAGCAGACAGCTTAGGGATCACTCTAGGCTTCTGTTTCCCATTACTATGCAAACTCTGCTGTGTGCATCTGTGTGTCCCTGTTGCATCTGTCCCAGGCTGGAAAGGTTTGAGGTGATGCATTTTTGCTTCGGGTTCCCACTAATGCAAAATGTACACAGACCCCAAACTTATTTAAATTCCTTCAGTGCTAACTTCAAGAGAGGCCTTGCATCCCTCGCAGACATCCTGCCAGGGAACACATCCACAGTCCCAGTGCATTCACAAGTATAGTTTTCCTTCCATCTATGGTCACAGGGAAGTCTATGCTGCTATTTAATTAATCTTATAAAGCACTCTTCCATTTTTGGTATCTGAGCTAAAAACCATTTTGGCAATGTGCAGATCATCACCCGGAGCTGTGCTGTTAAACATCTCCCACTGCCACTGCCCCGTGTGATTAGGGTGCGGTTTCCGCAACCCGAGAGTAAATTTATTTACTCCTACGTGTAAGGCTGAAATTATGTGGAGCAGAGCTTGTTGGGGGCCTCAGTTGAGTAGGGTTTGAGACTCTATCTTGCTGCTAAGCTCAAATCTATCCCTGAAGATCCCCAAAACTTCAGGCTAATTTGGGTCAAAATCTCTTGAACTGTCTCTTAGGGGCTAGCATTGACTGTGCTTCTTACTAAAACCCACTGACCGTGCTTAATCAGATGCCATTCTAGTTTGCTATGTCTCAACTCACGAAACAGAAAATCGCAGACAGAACCTCCAACCCCCAACCTCACCATACACAGGCCCTGAATTTAGCTTTCCATTCCTCGAGAAAGACAAGGAAGGAGGGTGAGCGGGAAGGAATGGAGGAAGGCTGGCAACAGTGGGGAGAGAGAAAGAAAGAGGAAAAGCAAGCAAGTCAGAGATAGATAGAACCTTGTGACTTTCTGTTTCAGCCAGAAGGTAGTAATTTTGCAATCTTCTGTTTAGGAAGAGACAGAGCGCCTTCCTCCAAACAAATAGCAGGCTATTTGACTTGAACAATCTAAAAACAGTCATTCCTGTCCTCTTCCAGGGAAATTGCTTTTTAATTGTGAAAGCAACATTAAAGGCAGAACTTGGGGAAATGGTTAAAAGGAAAAATATTTATCACGCATTATCTGTAACCCTATTACTTTAACAAAAGCATCGCTGTCATTGGGACAATTCCCTTCCAGCTTTTTTTCTTTCAAAAAGGAATAATTTTATAAAGGTATACACATCTTTATTTGACATTACTTCCCAATATTTTTCATATTTTGACATTAGCTTTCAGTAAGACCATTATTTTAATATCTACATAATGGAATTTGTAGAACATAATTTATGTGGTAGTTTTGTTGTTGACAGCATATTACATCTAGTTCTCTTCCTTTTCTTGAGACAATAAACATCAGAGACTCCTTATTTGCAAACATTAGCTGCACATTCAAAATCAGAGGTTGAGAATTTTTTTAATAGATATTTTTAATCTACTTTGGTTTTATTGTATGAGTAATACATTCACAAGTCTAAAAATTCTAATCATACAGTAGGGCATAAAATGATCTATCTTTGGTGTTATGGTTGTTATTCCTCTGGTGGCCTTTTGACATAACTTTAAGCACTATTTATGTGCCTTTAAATATTTACATCTCTAAGCTGGCATCTCCTGAATTTATATATTGTCCTCTTGAGTGAAGATTCTATGTGCATCAAGGTCTAATAAGTTCATTTTATTTACTTTCTCTAATTTTTTTCACACACTGTGGCTCATATTCAACACTGTCTCTTATTCACAACACCTTTAATTTTCTGAACTCCATACTTGAGCTCTTCCTGAATATCACTTCAAATGTTTCCAAATGAATTGTGAAGGAGAAACGTGATTTTATGAGTGTTTTCAGATTTAAAAGTATTCCTGTCCCATCTCTGTCTCTCTTTGGAAACCTGAGGAAAAAGAAAGACAGACAAAAGAAAGACAAAAAGAGAGAGAGAAAGCAAATCCCAAGATCTTGTCACTCTGTGACCAGATTTGGAATTCTGTGGAATAGTCTTATTCTCAGCACATGCTGATAATAGCAGTAATCAGCAGCAATCACAGAAAGTCAATACTGCAGCATTCCATGCATCGATACCAGTTGGGGCAATACAAAGGGAGGCTGGCCAAAAATGTAAAAGGAATACTTATGGAGACAGATCTAGTCTATAGTGGGCTGTGAAAACCTCTGACATGTTTCTGAGAATTGGGAAGCCCGTGTGAACGTGCAGAGTATTATAAGAGTCCCTAATTCAGGGGCTGGCTAAGCAAGCCCAAATCCTGCGAGGAAGTCATGAGAGAGAGACCTTCAGGATCTGGTGGGATATTTCTGTCTGTCTTTCTCAATAGTTTGGCTGGGAATAGAATCTAGGATACTTTCGTTTTTTCTATGGACTCTAAAGACAGTACCATAAAGACACATCTAACATTGATGTTAAAAACTACAATATGCATCAATCTGATTCTTTTTCCTTAGGATCTAAGAGAATCAATTTATAACAGTGTTTCTCAACCTCACCATCACTGACATCTCAGCCTGGTAATTCTTTGTTGTGGGGGCTCTGTCCTGTACATCAGGGAATGTTTAACATCTGTGTCCTTCATCCCCTAGATGCCAAGATCATCCTATTCAATTGTGACAGTCAAAAAAGCCTGCAGACATTCTCAAATATCCCCTGAAAAAAAGACTGTCTTTGAGCAAGAACCAGTGCTTCATTATAATGGGGAAGCAGAGGTGAGCCATGATAAACTGGACCCCCAAATATTTCCACTTCTTTATTTCTGGAATATTTGACTATGTTACCTTATTTAGTAAAGAAGCTTTGTAATTAAGGATTTTAAGATAGGAAGATCAGGTAGCACTATCCGGAGGGCCCATATAATTACAAATGTTCTTATAAAGCAAGTTGCATGACTGTAATGACAAAAAGGGAGAGAGAGGGGGAAAGAGGAAGGGAGGGAGAGAGAGAGTGGGAGAGAGAGTACTTTAAAGATGTTATGTTACCAGCTTTGAAGATAGGAAGGAATCATGAGGCAAATAATGCAGGCAGACCCTAGAAGCTGGAAAAAGCAAGGATTAATCCCTGGAAGAAACATAGCCCTGAGAACCTGTAGATTTCTAACTTCCAGGCCTATAAAGTAATACCTATTTTAAGACTTTAAGTCTTGTTAATTTGTTACAATGGTAATAAAAAGTCAGTATGTGGCCCATGGCCAAAGGCTGCACCAATCGTATCTATATGCTGCACCATAAAACCATTGAGTGCGACATTCCGCATGAATGGAGCGCTGACCTTCACATGCACTTCGCACATTGGATCTAAGATTTCATATGGCGCTGGGTCTTCAATAGGAAGTTTATGTAAATCCTAGAAACAAGAGGTAGAAAAAGGAAGGTCCCACTTCCCATCACACCTGGGAATGGCTGGGAGATCTTGTGCTTCCCATTCTTGCAACCCTGGGTTCTGCGGAGCAGTGTGTTCTGGTCCCCAGGTGGAACACATTCTCTCTGGAAAGCATGGGAAGAGTCCCACTGAAATATTACAACTACCCCTTGGGCACCTTGTCCTCCAGTGCTCAGAGCCCAGCAGGCGGGAAGAGGTGTCACTACCTCGGCAGGAGCTGCTGACTGATCAAGCAGGAGTAGGGTTCCTGTTCTAAAGTGAGGGTGAGGGGCAATTCCTGTGAACCCCAGATAAATATCTTGGGTGCCTCTTTGTACTCCTTCACCCAGCTATGAGTGTTAATGGACAGAGTGCACAGCCCCAGGCTGAGAAGAGCATGGATTCCGGCAGAAAGACGGAATTGCATAGCCTGTGGGGGTGCAGAGGATTGGAGGAGGGCACTGGTATTGTGCCCCCAAGACTGACTGCAGCAGTGAGGCTACCTGCGCAGCTCATCTCTCTCTTCTATTTCTTCTCCTGAAAGAAGGCCCAATGGGGCCCCGCTGTCCAAATTTATACGGAGTAGACACAGGTGGCTCCAGGAGTAGACTGTGAGACACTGAGAGGAGCCATCCAGACGCCCCGTCGGGGACGGCCCGAGGGCCAGCTGTGGAGCGGTGCTGGGTGCACAGCTTCAGCTGTCCGCGTCTTCCAGTTCCACCCTGGCCAGAACACACTACTGCTCCAGGGCTTCCATCCTTCCCTGGCCGGCCCTCAGCCTGTGACTGAGGCAGGGCAGCAGGGACTGCCCTCTTCAGCCAACCTAGACACTGGCAGGCGATACTCAGGGCTGGCAGGGAGCAGCACGATGTGCTCAAGTCCGTCATTGTGACTCTGATCCATGTGGAGTTCACCCTCGACAGCCCAGTCACGTCCCCTTCCTCCTCCCTTCACAGCCGATTATTCCTAACAGTTTGCATCCCCGACTCTCTTTTCATCTGTTCCAGGTATTGTCCACCACAACACCTGTATGAGAATGTTTATAGCAACCTTACTTTTGTTAGTCAAAACCTGGAAACACTGCCATTTTTCCTAAGTGATCATGGTAAGTTGTAGCATAAAATGGAATACTACTCAGCAATAAAATGAAAGTACTGCTGATAGATGCAATGGCATGGACAAATTTTGAAAACATTTCCAACAACTTATTAAGCAAAAAAAGATAAAAAAAAGTATGAAAAAAAGGAGTATGTATTTCATAAATCCATGTATATAAAGCCATAGGACAGGAAGAATTAATCTATGGACACCGTAAAGCGGTTACCTATTGACAAGGGGGGAATTGATTAGAGGAGGGTCCAGATATCTTTGACATGCTTGAGATCTTTTGTGTGGTTTAGATAGTTGTACCCTGTTGCCCAAATGCATTGAAAAGTTAGTCTCTAGGTCTTATTTTATGTACTTTGTACTTTAAGTATGAAAACACATTAAATGTAACTGGACATATATTCCATTATTACTTTAACATATAACTATGGAAGAAACAAACATGAATAAGGCCTGACGAATATAGTTGGGGCTCAAAAACTGACAGCGTTGGTTATGGTGGTGCTGGAACAGAGATGAGGGTTTGAATTGATGGTGGTGACAAAGTGGGGGGCTGTGAGGTGACAGCTGAGCTGGGTCTCAGAGGAGCAGAGAGGGAGCTGGTTGGGCAGAGACTGGGAGATCACATTCCACACGGTGAACAGCTGCACTCACACTTGCATTCTGCACATCGAACATCACACCCCAGGCACTTTGAGCGGAGCTGTGTGATGGGGTCTTGGTGGAGAGGAAGCAACAAGATGGGGTGGAAAAGAACGGGAGAGCCAGCTCCTGGGGAGACCTGTGTTCTAGGATAAGGCAATAGAATTCATCCCGTTGGTTATAGGGAATATGTTGATCAGGGCTTTATGGTTGCAGGATAAAAGCAAAATCATCATCTCTCCTCCTCGTTCTCTGCTCAGATTTTCTTGACTTACAGTCATTCTCAGAGAGTTGGCGCTCGTGTGACAGATCGCTAGAGATTAATGATCTCAGAGAGAAACAGGTGCCACTTTCCTCAGATTTCTAGCCAAAGTTAAGTACCCACCCCCTGAGCTGGGAAGGGCTGGGGGTTGGTTTGAAGTGATGCTGACACAAACAACACATTTCTTCCCTAGGGGAGCACTGAGGCATTGTATGACCCATCTTCTAGGAGGACGGCTACTGGCAACAGTGTAGAAAAAGAATGGGAGGAAGGGAATAGAGCTAGAAGGATGGATTGGAAAGTCTTATAAGGTCAAGACAAAGCAGTAGGGACTAGAGAGGAAATGTCATACTGGAGAGATGTTCAGGAAGAAGAATAAGCATAAGAAGACTGTTAAAGTGTGGGATGGGAAGGGAGGTGCCTAGGTGGACAGGCAGATTTCTGACCCAGAGGAGGAGATCACTTTGATCAGACACAGCACAGACCTTTGCCAGGCTCCCTGCAGCACTTCAGAGCCAGAAACAGCAAGAACTGAGAGAAAACACATCTGAAAACGTGAAGTGAAGAGGATCTCAAGAACTCCAGGGGATTTTTATTCCCTTCTCACATTCTCATAAAATTTCTAATATAAATGTAAATTTTTTAGGAAGAAGAGTGTGTGGGGGGTGTTCTGATTAACTGAATCATCATGTATATTAATTATGCATTAGTGAAGCTTATTCCACAGTTCCTTTCAGTGTCCACAATCAGTGTTCAAGCAGAAGGCAAGTGTGGAATAAAATATTTCATGATCATCACATCTATTAAGCAAAGGAGTCCTTAGCAGCACTCTTGTTAGGAATCTAATGGGGGTAAAATGCTCGACAACTTGCCTGCTGGGGGCTGACACGCAGCCACTCTGCGGAGGTGAAGAGCCCAACCGCAGGCCACGTCGGCGAAGGGAGCAAAGTTCTGGAGCTGAGAACAGGAGGTTTTTCCAGAAACATCTTCTCCAACCTGGGTAACTCAGGTTTCTCATCTATACAATAAGGTTTACACTCCCTGTCTCACTGTAGTTATGCATGTTGAATAAAAGCAACACATGTAAACAGCTGGTTTTGGGGGAATTCCCAGAAATGGGGGATTAGTTCTGCTTCTCTACTTTGATGAGTAGGGACTCTTTCAATTTACTAGTCTAAAAAATAAGCCTTGCTCTACCAAACACAGAGCCAATTTTATGTATTCTAACCATACACTCTAGAGCCTGTGCAGGTGGGTTGGACCTATCAGATACATAGAAGAATGGATGTGGACCTAAATATAAACTTACACCAAATCATTTTTTTTTTGGATGGTGGCAAAGTTTCACATTTATTAAAGGGAGGAAAACAACCACAGAAAGGTAGGGGGAAAAACAGGCTCTGCAGAGTGAGGTTGGGCTGAATAAAAAGGGGGAAAAAAAAGGAAGGAAAAAAAATAAAAATATACCCTATAGTGTAGGGTGTGCTACCGTGAAGAAGCAAGCTAGCTACCAAACCATTTTGTTTGCTGATCTCCATATTCCGGCTCCTGGACCACAGTGGAATTCTGAGAGTCCACATAGTTCATCAAGTAGCAGGGCAGCTTCTCTTCTAGGGTGGTTACCCTAGAAGTCACTCAGGAGAAGAATGGGAGGAAAACTCACAGTCATAATTCTGTCATCAGGTTCTTGCTCAAGTGTATGTCATATCTTTCTATTCAGGAAACTCTTGATCTGTGAACCATGTCAGGCCTGGAAGTTGGAAAGGGCCCCTGATCCTGTGTCTGATGATTCACGTCTGGCTTCTGTTTGGGAGGTCGTCTGTTCCCCCCCCACCACCAGGTATACAGCTCTAGCAGTGCTTCAGTGGGCTGACTGTCCATCTTAGTCCTAGAGACACCGTTACCAGTCGGCCACGAACAAAGAACCCTGCGTGCTAAGCATTATGATACACTACCTGGCTGTCTGTCCACGGCAGAAACTAGGCTGACTTTGCCTCCAGTAGCTAAGTGTTTGCTATTGGCTGCTCCCAGTGAGGAATGGCGTGACTAGACCTTCTTTCAGGAAATATAACTAAATACAAATAAGCAGAAGGCTTGGCATCTAGTAAGGTTTTTGTGAACATTTGTTCCAGGGGTGTGTGTGTGTGTGTGAGTGATGGTATACTGGGCCTTGAGACAATATAAAATGTATTTCTTTTGAGTCACAAGAAGGGTTTGAAACCTCTGGATTCAGGAGTGGACCTAGTGAATCAGACTGGAACATGAAAACTAAGGAAAGACTAATGACTCCGAGCTCTCAGGCTCCTCTGCTTGGTAATAGCAGTAACTGAGTTAGGGATGCATGCTATGGGATGAGGAGGTGATACAGATGATGTTTCTTTATACTTTTAGGTTGACTAATACAAGCTTACTCCAGTGTGGAGAAGGAGGGGAAATTTGGTACCAGAAAAGCAGGGTTATTGCTATGACTTTACTTGAACATCTGCCTTTGGTGCCGATTTGCAAAAGGAGTTTGGAAAGGTTTGGAGATGCTGGCTAGAGAAGCCCTAGAACACTAAGCAAAGTTTGATGGGTGATTCTGGTTTGAGTTCAGAAGACCAGAATTCTAGTAGGGATGTAGACAATAAGAGCCAGATGCATGAGGTTTCAAGTGGAAAACGGACTAGAGGTCATACATGTTTCACTCTGCAATTTGTCTACATTTCTCCCATGTCCTAAGACTTTGCATGAGTCTGAAATTAAGGGGGTGGACTACTTGATCTGGCAGACGAAATTTCAAGGCAGCCTAACATTCTGGCTCTGGCTGCATTTACCTAGTTTATAATGAGAATCGGGAGCAAAAAACAGAGCTGAATGACTTGAAAATTTTTCAGTTTTACCAGAAAGAAAGTGTCTGTAAATTTGGAGTCAAGGAGAGCATAGTTGCGAAAAAGATTAGCATTAAAAAAGAAATCAAGTCGTTCGCATTAAGATAACAGTAAGATGCCCTGAGTGCATCCCAGGAAATGGCCAGATCCCACCCATCATGAGCTAGAGTATAGAACGGTAAACTCCCTTGACAGACTTTGCTTTGAGAAGAGAGCCCTAGGGTGCCCTGCTCCTTGCAGGGAGAAGCATTTCTGCAGTTCAGTCATCCAGGCACGCGGAGACCAGGGCAGCCACAGTCCACAGCCACAGTGGGCAAGGCCACTGCTTGAGCAGAGCAGACTTTAACACCATCCATGTGGTGCTGGTTTTCTGGACAAGCAGAATCCAAGAGTGATGCAGCTTCAACCTAGATTTCAGAAGAAGGTCTAGGATGCTGGACAAAGATGTGTGAGAGTCAGTGCCTGCTAGGAGCCCCCGCGAGGGTGACGTTTGAAGTTTTGAGAGTGACATCAAAGTCGCTTTGGAGACCCCAGGATGTTGGAGATGACAGGAACACAGAACACCTGCTGAGGAAAACTGCAGGTAGAAAAGTGAAGCCAACCTAAGAGAAGCCACGTAGGCTGCAACAAGCAAGACCACAGCATTATAGACAGCTAGGTGAGGTAGGAGTATTATAGGCAGGCAGACAGGGCTGGACCAGTGCAAGAGTGAAGACAAAAGGTGCAAATACACCAGAACTGTGGTGGGAGACACATCAGTTGAAGGTCAAGGCCTCAAGATAACAACAAAAGGACCAGGCCTACATACTCCCCAAGGAGTATGGTCTAACAAAGTCAACTCAGCATCAGTCACCTCAGCGGGCAACGAAGATGCCCAAATCCTTCACCCAACTGAGAAGCTTTTTGTTCTTTCTATGCCCACTGGATGCACGACTCGTTTCCCCACTGCATCAATATTACCTAAGTGGCTGTGCTTATAAACTTACCGGTTGATCCTAGCTGTAACCCACGTTGTACCCACATGGTTGTGCTGTATAAAACTTCTCCTGAGAAATGGGGTTGGCAGCCAACCCACTTTCTAGATGTCCCCTCCTATCGCTCTCAGGCAGGAGCTTTCTATCCCTAAATATTTCCTGTTCTTAATCTCCACTGTCCCTAGAATCTTACTGATTTTAGAGAACACGAACTCAGTGTAATAGACATCTAACAGTTTACAAGTAATATTTCCCTTCTATTATATTTGGAGGTCCTGATAGCACCCCTCTATCAATAACAGCAGGACTTTCCACACCCTTTGGAGCTCACATCTCACCACAACCTGCCTTGGGTGCCACACATGGAGCTACGTGACTTGCCTGCCTGGCTTACGGTCTCGCTTTGGTCCGATTCCATTCTATTCTTCTATTCCCTTTTGACTGGGAACACTTATCCTGTGCCACTGTAGTGGGGAGGTATTTAACTTTCTTTCTGATGTTTATAGGGGCTCACAGCTAAGAGTTCAGCTTCAATCTCAGAGGAGACTTTGGCTTGGACTTTGCAGTTATGTCTTTGGTGACTCTCAGAGATGCACTTAATGCATTTTGCACAATGAGATGTACATGACCCTTTTGGGTACCAGGACCAGGATGTTAGGGTTTAGGTCTTATACGTCCCCCAAAGTCTCATGTGTTTGGAAGGTAACTGGAGGATGGGGGCAGAGTATTCATCAGTGGATTCATCCACTGGTGAATTAAGTAGTTCATGTGATTTTGGGAAATGAGGCCTGGTTGCAGGAGGATCACTAGGGAATGACCTAGAAGGGTAGCTTCTTGTCCCCAGCTTTTCTCCTCTTTTTCCACTTCCTGGCTATCATGGAGTAAGCAGTTTTCTTTTACTATGCTATTTCTGCTTGGAGCCAGCTAACCATTGACAGAATTCTCTAAAACCATGAGCCAAAGTAAGCCTCTCCTCCTTTAAATTGTGACTATCAGGTACTGCGCCTCAGCAACTGGAAATTTGACTAATGCCAAGGACCCACAGGACACGCGGCACTTCTCAGGAAACATCTTGGCAGCAGTGAATGTGGCTGCTCTATAGCATTTCTTGCCCTTCAGAAGAGGCATCAGGGCTCCGAGGCTTTGAGAAGTCCTTAGAACTGGGCTTGGTGTCCTCTCAGGAGCAGCCCCGTGGGGTGCAGACAGCCTCACCTACACATTACCAATACAGGGGAGGAGGACTGTGCAATCAGCACTGGAATTTTGGCCTCATAACTCACAGCCTGCTCCTGATGATGGATGGCCTCCGAGCAGCTCGCCATTGATCCCAGACGTAGCTGAAAAGTAAAACAACCGTGGCCGCTACGCTTACACCGGGAGCGGGAGCTGACAAGCGTCCGCACTGCGGCGCGAGGCCCCCGCGACTGCGCTCAGGCCACCATCTGCCTTGTCAGCGCATGGCTCAATTCCTCCTGCTCTGGCCCCTTTGTAAATTGCCTTTGTCAGCCTCGCCTAACGGAAACTACTCTGTTCATCAATCAGAACCAATGGCCTGTTAGAATGAAAGATTCCCTTTCCCAGCCAGCTGAAGAAAAGGGTTTCAGGCATTTGCGCTCCATATTTGCTTTCGGGCAGCCAGCAAAATACTTCCACAGTCCGTGCTGTGCTCTCTGCCCTTCAGAACCCTCCCCCCTCATCCCTGTCTCTGCTGAGCCCCCAGGGGGTCAAGGTCTCATCCCTCCGTGCCTGTCAGCATTTAGTGACTGAATTCAGATTGTCATCATGTATTTCTACAGGAAAGAATTGCCCGACTTTTTGTGGTTAGCACTTAACGCAGTCGTTAAATATTTGATCTGACCCTCTATGACACACACGGAGCTCCCACTTTGCAGATAGGAGGTTCTGAGGCAGTTTCATACATATGATCTTCAAGAAGAGACGGCATAAGGTTAAGAGAAGCTCTCCAGAATTTAATGCTGGCTCTGTGACTCCCCTGTGCAGGTCAGTCACTTAATTGCACTTTTTTTCTTCTGTAAATCAAGGATATTATGGTTACCCACTTCATAGGACTGAAGTGAACTAGAATTAAATGAACTAGAAGATGCAGTGTGTTTAGAACAGTGCCTGGCACACGGCGAGTGCTATGTAAGTGATACAGATTCTCATCAGCTTTGTCATCTTGATCACTATTTGGATAACTCTAGGAGAGGAAGATTATGCCCATTTTATAGATGGAAGAACTGGGGCTCAAAGGCTTAAAGAAAAGTCTAACTCACACATCACAAGTCCGCAATGGATGCAGTCAGAGTTAAACATAGACATACTCCAAGCCTAATAATACTTCTTGCACTTCCATTACATATTTCCATAGTAGTAAAAAGACTCTTTTACTTCTTACTGAAATTATAAGAAGTCATCACCTTCTGAAAGATTTGCCACCTTCTGAAAGATCAGCCTCCTCTATGGTCTGTGTCCCCCTTATTAGCTGGATGGCATCCCTTAGTCCAAAAGGAAACCCCCGGAGCAGGCCAAGGTTCTCCAAGGACGCTGCTTAAAAAGGCTGCCGACACCACTTGCCAGGGCACTGGGAGGGGCCAGAGGAACGGCTGCTGTTCTGAGGGTCACCTGTTCCGAATGCCTGGGAGAGACAGGCTCACAGCAAGGTGCAAACAGTTTTCCAGGCTGTTGATGAGATACAGCAAAGCACTGGTCCTTGTCTTCCTGTAATCACGCTGGTGCTGGTGTCACACACTGTGGCATACCAGGTCACACTGCTCCTCAGTGTCTTAGATTCTGCTGTGGATGGAAGAGCAGCGTGAAGCCAACTGGCTCATTTGAATGCAGGTTAAGTGTTGAACCAGATTAGAGTTGCAAGGTCTCCCTCCTTTCTGTGGGTGGTCTACGCCCAGGTCCTGTCCTTGTAAACTTTTCCAGTATCTGGACAAACAGCCCAGTTCTGTTCCTCCGCACCTCACTTAGGCCCCCGGTCCGCCTCCTTTCCTCACAACACTCTCTCCAACTTGCTTCCGCTATATCAGGGGCCTGGCTCAGCTTCCTGGGGCCTCTCCTGGTCAGCCCTTTTGGTGCTGAGCCCTGATCAACAGCCTGCCAGTGACAGGGAGGCTGAGTACCTCTTCTCTAGGCCAGCCCAGGCCCAATGGGCTTCCCTAGACCTGCAGGAAAGACAAGCCTCCTTTCCTCAGGTCAGTTCCTGCACTGAACACAATCGGCCAGTGGAGCTGGGTTCCCCCTCCAGCTTCCTTGCGCTGGCTGCCATGGGCCATCCATTTCCCCTCATGCCCTACCTCCTGAGTGACAGACCTAATCAATCTCTTCTGGCCGCCTCCAAGGCATTAATGCACTTGATTGCCTTTTGATAATAGCTAGCAGAAATACACGAGCCTCTTGTCACAGGGTCGGGGAAAGGTCTATGTAAACAGAAGCTGAAATGTTTAACCTAGAAGAGGAATGGAAGCCAGTATTGCATGTTAGCATGAAAGCATTTAGGCATAATTACTGTTTGCATCTTCCGGCCTTGGACACCACTTTCACATAAAATTTCCTAAGACATTTTATTCCTCATCCTTCTAGAATACTGAATACATCAAAAGAAAAACCATTGATAAGTCAAACAAGAAAAAGGTATTTGCTTCAATTTCCATCCACTGCTGGGATATGGGCTTTAAAGATCTTAGTTCTGTGCTATAAAGCCTAGACCTGTAGATAAAGGATTCCTTCATTAGACACTGGAAAATTCTTGGATGAGTCTCCGGAGCTAAAGTCCAAGCTTTTCAAAGTGAATGGGATTGAACGGAGAGCTTATGGTTGAAAGCAAAGGAATTTGAAGCATGCTGTGAAGTAGACTTCTTGTGATGTGATCACTTAGCTCTTCTAGTTCTGCCTTCTCCACTGGCATTTTGGAAGTCACTGTGGTGCACAGTGAGCAGAGGCAGAAGCCTGGCTGCTGCCACGGAGCGCATTTCCGTAAGCACGGCTGTGTACCCACGCACTCTGGGAGGGTCTGATGCTTGGGAATGTCTCCCCAAGTGCTGGCAAAATCTCTGTCTTGGATCTAAATAAAATTTGGACAAACAATAGTGTAGGGAAGGAAAACAGTAACAAAGGCTGTGGTTTGGATATGGTTTGAATGGGTCCCCCGAGGTTTCATAGATTGAAATTGAAATCCCATTGTGACTTATTAACAGACTAGAAACTTGACTGCTGTATTTCTAGATGAGTTATTGAAAGTGATTTTGATTAGATAAGCTCATCCTGTTGGCACCCTCATGATTGGATACTGCTGGCTTTACAGGGGAGGAAGAGAGACAAGGAGAGAAGAAAACAAACGCACTGCTTATTTCTTCCAGTATTTTCCCCAGGAAGAGAGGAGGAGGAGAGAGAGGGAGGAAGAGAGGAAAAGAGGGAGAAAAGGAGAGCAAGAAAGAGAGAGGGTGGACAGAAAGAGGGAGGGGAAGGGAAGGAGGGAGAAGGAGAGAAGAGAACAATCACACTGCTTGTTTCTTGCTATGTGCTGCTTTGAGCCTCCAGGACTGCTAAGCAAAACATTATTCTTCTCTTTATAAAACTACCCAGCCTCAGGTATTTTGTTTTAGTAACACAAAGCAGACTAGTGCAACTACTGACTCAAGATTTAGGAATAACCAGATCTTATTGGTCCAGATATTTTATATGTTCCTTCTCCTGTTCTCTTCCAGCTTCATTCAAATAAGCATATCTTTTATAGAATCAAATATTATACATGCAATAAGTTTTATGGTGGCATTCAACTCACAGTTCTCAATTAATCTTTTATTTTCCATATATGATGTCTCCTGCTTGAATAAAATATTACCGCTTTAGGTTTTATCAGACTTGATGATGCCTCTGTTCTCAAACCGATTTTGTTTTTATTACAGTGAGATAAAGTCACAGGACAACAAGAGACACACAACGGGTTTTCTGTGCTCTGCGTTCTCTACCAAATGCAACATATTGTCCAAAGTTTCCACACTATTCCTGCTCTGCCAGGAGTGGGATTCTCCACCATCAATTCACAGCCAAACCTCTGCAGCAGTGGAAGGGTGGTCAGAAGGCCAGGCCTGGAGGGCCACGCACATGTCACTGCAGATCTCAGACTCTGTCCTAAGGCAGGTGGAAGAGCCAAGATATCATCTCTTAGTAGTCTCAGATTCCAAATTATGAGCCCAGATTGATGTCCAATCTCAACTCGGTAGCATTCATTAGTACAGAAGGACAAATGTTTCTGAGTTCTTAAGTAGAAAAACCTAAACCTCAATACTTATGGTTTCTAACCCAGAGACACCAGAAAAGAGATCTGTAGATGCTATCTGGTCTCATTCTGCAGACAGTGTAGCATCTTCAGCAAGAGGGCTCATGGGCCCATTGGATTTTGCTCAGGGGGACAGATTGAAATTCCAGCATGTCAACTCCATCTGCTTCCCAGAAGGGGAAAATCTACCCCCTGATGAACTGCTGTCTCAGGGGTCTCAGGTCCCCATGGCAGGACATTCTGGAAGCCCTGGAGCAAGACAGAGGTGCAAAAGAGATTTGCAGATACAGGAAAGGTGTCTCCTTCTTTACACATTTGCCTCCAGCAGACATTTCAGAGCTGAACAAGGAGGCGTAAGTCTAATGCTGCAGCCGCCAGTGTAGAGCTTGAATTGAAATCTACTGTATGAAGTTTAAGGGGTAAACAGTGTTTGTCTGAGGAGGAAATTCTGCTCTTTTTCCAGTATTTTCCCCTGACATCAGGGAGGTTCCTGATTCAGAAACACTTCTACTTTCCCCACAGCACCTCCCTGGGTTATTTTTGTCCCCTTACTGAAGGAGAAAGGCAAATTACATTTAAAACCAACCATTGGTTTATTGACACTGAGGAGGTTAATCAAGTCAGACTTTTTCCTTCCTGATCAATACATATCTGGCTTGTCTTGCTCATAGACAGCTACCCAATTACCTGCTTTCTAATCACAGCCTCCACAACCTTTAAAAATCCGGCTTGTTTCATTGATTCAGGCAACAGCTAAATTGACACGCAGTCTCTCACAGAACAGATTTAATCTGGCCTGTGCTTGATTAAAACACCTTGCTAAAACCAACGCCATGTGTAATTTTCTTCCCCTTTACAGAGCTCTCTGAAGCTACTCTAGTATAACACATGACATTGGGAATTCTCAGCTCTGCAGCTTCTCACCAGCTCTTGGAGACTTCTAGGATATAATTGTCCCTTAAAGAGCTAATTCCTGCTTGACAACAGGATAAATTTGTCCCATAAGCACCTAATTGCTGGTTCTCACCTTCTGGAGATAAATTCCTAGAAATGGAATTCTTAGGTCAAAGGGACATTTCTTTAACACATTTGTTGATTCCATTGTGGAACAAAATAGGTGAGAACATAAATGTCACCAAAATATAACTATGGGGGAAAAGTCCATTTTGGCTTTGTAAATTAATTTAGGAAATAAAAATTTTTTTTCAAAATCACAGGGGGAATCTACAATAATAATCTCACAGAAACTTAAAATTCCTATATCCTCAAGCAGTTATGTTAATATTTAACAAATTTCTCATGGTGTGAAAAAATTTAATCAAAGTGAAACTGCAGACTGAAACTCATTCATACAGTGTAATCACTTACACTGTCCTTGGAGATTAAATAATGAAGCTAAAGGCTTTCTAATTACCAAGGAAAAAATCTGCTATTTCATTAGTTCGCACCTCAACCTTGCAAAAGAAATTGCAATTTAATTTGTTTGCAATGACAATTCTGAAATTGTAAGCAGAAATTAAAAATAAGTCCAATATTTAATAATTTTTGATGTATTTATAATGTAAATATAAATTCTTTATAAACGAGTTATATTATACATGCAACAGAGGAACAATAGCATACTTGTCCAGTATAATGCAAACAAAGAACAACGCAGCTCACTGTAAGATGCCTCAGAAGCCAGGAAGGAAGTCACTGTCAGAATTCTTACCTCGATTTCACATTAACCATCCAGGTAGCTTAGAAAAACAGCCCAAACGCAAAATCCACTCCTGAAAATATGCATGAGGAGAGAATAAGGCTTTTCTTTTCTTTTTTTTTTTTTAACAGAATGTTTTAGAGTTTTGTTTAAACTTTGTTTACAGTCTTTATCATGTTGTTTAATATAGAGATATTACAATTGAATACAGATGAAATATTCTACGTTATTCATATGAAAATGGAAAGGGTTATTTACAAAAGAAATTCAGTGGCTATTTTCTTACTATGGAAGTTGGTATTATATAATAAAATAGAGGCAGATACAAGAGCATCAGTTAAAAGAATACATCCAAAAGATAAGGTGTGAAATTTCCAGATTTTTTTCCCCTAATCAATCATTGTTTTGAGATAAACTAGCCTAAATAGCTGATGTTGATGTCTAGAGCTTCACAGAACAGAAAGAAAAATAGGAAATCTTCAGATTTGCTAGAACAAACGTTTCGGGCTATACCTTGGGTAGCAAGCACCATTATCCTGCTTGGCTTAGTGGGATCCACCGGACTTTTAAGTCCACAGGACACTGTGGAGCTCATTCTTGGATGGAACTGTCCAGCTGAAACTGTCCACTCCTGTGTTCTTGGGGGAGAGGAGGGAAAAATTCATTTCTCTTAAGAAAAAGACTTGTAGTGACAGCTCACACAGAGAGCATGTATCCTTTTATCCCATTTAATCCCTCAGAGATGTAATGAGGTTATGAGTAACATGATCTCTACCTTATAGGTGAGATAACAGTTATAGAAAGTTAGGCTAGAAACTGCATGAATGGAGATTCAGACCCTAGGAGTCTAGAGGCAAGTTACTATTCTTTTGATGTTCGTAGAAAACCTAGTAAGACTTACTTATTTTTGGTTGGGAGGTATTTATATTTTTTAAGTTAGAAAATTTAAAATGACAGTACAATTTACTTATGAAAAGTTTACCTAGTTGAGTGTACAGTTTGATTATTTTTGGTTGTTCACAGTCTTATAACTGCATGCAAAAAAGATTAGTAGTTCTTTCCCCTTAAAAGTTTTTCTTGGGGTCCACTGAAATTGATCCCATCACTCCATCCCTATTACAGGCAAAATTTGCGCATTCTGTCATATGGTTTTTTCATTCTTATGTAGAATTTCCTGTAAATGGATTCATAATTTTGTGGTTGATTGTATTTGATTTCTTTCACTTACCATGGTTTTAAAACACATTAATATTACTATATGAATATTTATACTTTATGGTTGAATAATGTTTCATAGTATGATTTGCCACAAGTACTTGGCAAGTACTGATGGTATATAGATTCTTGCTAGTTTATGTTACTGTAAATACTTTATAGATGCTTTGTTACACTTATTTACTTAGATACAGTGCACACTTTTTCTTTAAAAACACACAAAAAAAGGATAAAAATTATACAGAATTTAAAAAAAAAGAAATGAGAAATTAGCACTAGTTAATATATTGCATATTGTTATCTGTCTCCCTAGTATAAAAAGAAAAGAGTAAATTAGATATGGTACATGCTTTTATTTCTCTTAAGCCATTGCCCAGTAGACTTGCTGAGTTGTGTAAGTGTATGTTTAACTTTATAAAATATTGCCATACCCTTTGGCTAAATGATTTGCCATTATATATTTATATCAGCAGCATCTGAGAGTCTTAGTTGCTTTACATTCTTGCCAAAATTTTACACTGTCAATTTTTAAGCTATTATTAACTATTAACTGGTATGTAACTACAATTATACATATTAATAGGTAACCATGTGACATTTTATACATTACATGTCTAAATTGGGTTAAGCATGCCCATCTCAACACGTATTTATTTATGGTGAAAACATTCAAAATCCTTTCTCCTAGCTTTTTGAAATAAACAGTATACTATTGTTATCTACAGTCACCCCACTGTGGCATAGCACACCAGGACTGCGTGCTCCTTTTTAGCTATAAACTTAGTAACCATTAATCAGCTTTTCCCCATGTATTCTCATTGTCTTTTTAACTTTCCTCATGTTAGTGGATGTGCAAAAATATCCTATTAAGGTTTTAATTTCTGTTTATTAGTGATAATTTTACCAGTGATGTGTGTATATGTATATATGTATGTATAATTTTTTTTTTATGTCCTAGTTGCCCTGGCTGGGTTCAAACCCGCAATCCTCCTGCCTCAGCTTCCCAAGTGCTGAAATTACAGGCATGTGCCACCATGCCTAAATATGTTTACTAATTTAGACTAGATATAGAATACCTTTCATGTACTTAATGGTCAGTTGTATATTTTCTTTAATTAGGTGTATATTCAAATCCTTTTTCCATTAAAAAATTGACTGTCTTCTCATAACCGAGTTTAAGTCTAGTCTGGATAATTGACTCTTTGGGTCAAAATACTTTATTGGCTCTGCATTGTCTACACACGCTTGCTTTTTGTACTTGCCCAGGTTTTGCAGTTGTTTTCTGTAGCATGTTTTGTCTGGTAGATCTTTTGTCTATGATACCTGCAAACAGAAGCAGTTTGTGCTTTAATACAACACTAGGGAAAATAAATACAGGGAAACCCACACAGAGATGCCTCCTGAAACTGCTGAAAGCCGAGGACAAAGAGCAAATCTTGTGAGCTGCAAGAGAAAAAATGGCAACTACACATAGGGGAACAATAATCCAATTAATGGTTGACTTTTCAGAAATCAGAGAACAGAAGAATATCTTTAGGTGCCAAAAGAAAATTTTTGCAAAACCAAACTGTAGAACTACAAATTCTATATCCAGTGGATTTCAAAACATACTATCTAAGTGCTTGGAGTAAGACCAAAATGTTAAAACAGGCAGTGTGGTGGTTTTTGACAGACTTGAAGAGGTCAGTCAAGGTGGGCGAGCAGAATCTTCTGTTCCTAAATCTGCAAGATGAAGCAGCTCAGACCCAGCTCAGATCCAGGGTCTGTCATAGTTGTACCCTGAAGCACCTCTTGGTGTTGGCTTAGAGCCAGGCAGGTCCAATGCTCTGTGTTGAAAATCTATTCAGCAGTAACTGTGTTTCTACTGCCTTGCAGTGCTCCGAGTAGGGACCCCATGTCTCTTGGCAAATATCTCACTTCTTTGGGGATTTGGCAAAGACTGTTCTTGTCAAAGTTGACTGTTGTCAACTTTCCAGCCAGTTGGATTAAGTCTCAGAGGTCATGAGACAGCCAACACCATTTTGGAATCAACTTTAGAAATGTCTTAACCATCTTTCAGCCTCCTGAATTATTTTCACCAAATGGTTCAGTAAGACTTCCTTCCTATGACTTCATGGCCTAATCAAGGCTTCTGCCTGGGGCATGAGTGGAGATCCAAATGCATCAGATGTGTAGGGCAGAGGTTCAGCAAAAATGGTGGCAGTCATGTGAGAACACTTGAGAAGAGTCAGACAGCCATTTACAAATGTGTTGGCCAACTGTGGCCTGTACCACAGGGATGGTGCAGTTCCCCAGAGATTCGAAGAGTGGGCGCTATTACCACTTTGCAGGCACAGAGACAAAGGAAGGGAGCAGGAGATTAAGCACCCGACAAGCAGTGTGGGCGTGGAGTTAGCTTTCCCTGTCAGGGGGTCTATTACCGAGCTCCTGACAGAACCTCACAGTTCAGGCATAACCACATGACTCACAGGAGTCTCCCCCCAATGACTGGAGGACAAAGAAGAGTGCTTATGGGGTAGTGAAGGTGAGGCTGAGAGCCTGTGAAATGTGCATTTTCATTACTGTGACCTGGGAAACCTCAAGGAACTGGAAGCCCTTCTGTGAAGTCCTAGAGTCAAGAGCATTAGCTTTATGTGAGAGCATCTTCTAGAACCTCAGCCAATCCAGAGGAGTTTACCTCATAATTTTGTACTTTAATTTTTATTTCTGCAAATAACACATAAATATATTCCCTTTATTCAAATTTTAAAAGAAGAGAATGATGCCTCTCATTCTATTTTTGACTAGTGACTTTACAGACAATCTAGCAGGCTCTTTTCCTTCCTTCTCCTAGCTGTCCAAAATTGAATTTCTCCTACCTTCCATTTTTCCTTGTGACAAGGGGACTTGCTGAGGGTTTAGATCACTACACGTCTATCTGAGTTTTCCTCAGGGGACTGATTGGTAATTTCCAACCCATTTTTGACTTGTTTTTAGCTATTGCTTTCTCAAGGAACAAAATAGCTTGCATCATTCTTCTTGTCATAACTGAGTAAATGTCAAGATCTTTGTTCTGAAGTACTAAATGACACTATCTTTCAAGACTGATGACACTTTTGAGCTGTAAGTGGGAACACTGGGTCCTTGCCTCAACCCCTCAGGTTGGCGTATAA
>RJWT010009445.1:0-25159 GCA_004365215.1 Cuniculus paca | reverse complement strand
TACTGTTAAATCGTGTGTTCCATTAAAATCTTCAGTTTCAGGGCCATATCCATTTGCTACTGTTCAGTCATTTAACATTGGTTCTAAAGATAAGCAAACCTAATTCTTAAAAGGGGCCCCATAAGCATATTTAAAAAGTTAAGCACAACACTTAAGTAGAACTGCCTGCATTATGAGTAGGACTTAAAATTATAAAATTTCAAATACAGCTATATTTCTCTGGAGGATATCAACTATAATTTTGTAATCATCTGTATCACTAGGAATTTATAGACTTAGTACTAAAATTTTGAAAGTGAGTCCAGCTTTTTAAAAATAATATGAACAGGGATTAATTTGAGGTTATTTGAAACTTGGTATCGTTTACTTTTGTTTCTTTTTAAGTGATGAGTCATTGCTTATTTCTAAAATTTTAAACATCCACTAAAACTAATTTCCTTATGTTGTACAATAATTTCAGTTTAAATTTATCACAATAAAAGGTTGTTGGTCATTTTATAAGGTTGCCTTGCTTATTTCATGAGAATATTACTGGAGAAGCATCACTATTTTCAAAATAAATATAGCTTTTTATTTTTCCATAATAGCATCTTAAAATATCAGCAATAATATTTTAAATGATAGTCTTTAGGCAGTATTTGTTAAAAAATGAGAATTATTTTGCCTGAATTATTTTTATTTCTATTAATTTGCCAATGGTTTTCAATTATAACACCACATAAAATAGATTTTTTGCTGTTATTTGCATCTTTAAAAGTAAGATTAACTTGTTGATTTCTCAGTCTTTCAACAGGAAGCATATTTATTCATTCACTCACACATTCCACAAGGATTGGGTACAGTACTTGTAATGGGCATTTCTAAATCCTGAGAGCTCAAAATAATTAAAATACTGTCCTTATCCTTAAAAATCTTGGATTAATAGAGGATTAAATGTAAAAACAAAAAGAATTGAGGAAAAAAGTATGACCCAATTGCATACTTTATTTCTTCGTACTTTGATAGATGACCCAGAGGAAAATAATACACAAAAAATTTTGATTTGGCTATGAATAAAAGCATCTACTTATTACCGCTTATATCTAGATGTTCCCCCAAAGCCTTACGTGCTTGTAGGTGGGGCTTTTTGGAGGTGCCTGGACCTAGGGAAATGGTGGCAAACCTATGGCTCATGTGCTGCAGTGGCTGTTTGTTATCACTGAACTCTAAAAAATTCACCATCACTGTGTGATACTGGGATTCAGTGAGTGTGGTACTGAATTAGTCTATTAATTGGTTTATCACAGTTCTGGGGATAGATAATGGGAAGGCCTATCTTGGGTGTGGGTGTCACCAACCAAAAGGCTTGTAGTCTGGATGGCATAAAAGGGAAAGGAAAGCTTGCCACTGCCTCCTGCCTCTGCTGTATGAAGATCTTGTCCTCTGTGATGCCCCTCTGCCATACTGTCTTGCCCTGGAGCCAGCTGACTATAGATTGAAACCTCTACAAACTGTGAGCCAGAATAAATCTTTCCTTCTTTAATTTTGAGTGTTAGGTATTTGTCTCAGCAACAAGAACAGTAACTACGACACTGCCCATCGTATGGTTTTCTATCCCACTGACAATCTTGGGAGGGCCTTCCCTTTGTTTCTCTGTCTACCATTTTTTTTCTGTAAACCTTATACCACATGAATCATGGCCAATACATGCACAGCCCACAGCTCTTCTGTGATTGTTCCTTATGCTCAACCAGTCAAACCATAGCCTCTCTTTCTCCAGATGATCTGTTCTATTCAGGAGAAAACACAATTCCCGTGTAGAAGTGTATCTACTTCTGTGACTTCCTGTACATAATGTGTGCTGTATTTCACGTTTAAAGAAAACTTTTGGGGTAAAGTAGATAGCTGAAGAACAGCTCCTATATCTCTTCAGAAAGTTCCCCTTGAATCTGCAGGTTCAAATGGGAATAATGATCCAGCCATGAAAGTGCTATCTCTTTATAAGTGCACCCCTGCTCACTGCCCCAAGCTAGCAGTATTTACCAGGCAAATATTATCTGCTGCTGGACTGTAGCCAGCCCACCTCCCACTGCCTGAGTCAAGACTGTTGGCAGCTACAGGACTGAGGTGTTGCTGACTGATGCATAATTACGGCAGACAGAAAAATGTAGACGTGTTAGCAAAGTCAATATTATGGAGGCCTCTGTCTTCCTAAATATTGTAAGTAAAAGATATTTCTAGGGTATAGCCAATTACATTCTCTATTTTTACGACCAGTCACAAATGTATTTTTTATTAGCTGGTATGTTCAATGTTTTGAATGTATAGCCCTTATTTCAATCTCATTTTAGTTTGCGGTAAGTGCAAAAGGATTTTTGCTGACTTGAAATAGTGAAGTTGCTGTCTTTTAACTGAACTTCAGGGCTTGTTGCACTGGGAGTTTATTCCACAGTTTTCTGTGACTCTTGCCTGTAAATTAGTCTGTGAAGTGGTGTTTATTGCTGAACTGAGAGGTTAAGACAGCCTAATTATATGTTTGTGCAGAAGAAAACATCATGCCCCACCGTGAACAATTATCCTGTCCCCCATTCATGGCTTACTCTAGCTCTAGCAAGGAAGAATGAGGAGACGGCCTGTCTTCACCACAAACGTAGCTACCATGCACTTTCAGTGTTAATTAGAAATTTTGTTCACTGGAAGAGTAACTTGGCATAACCCAATTTCCAGCGAAGTGGAGGGCATCTGGTAAGACAACTTGAGGTGTCTTTGTGGATTAGAGCTCTAATTCCACCCATGGGGCAGCATGTGGGTGGGACTCTAGCCACACTCCCAACTTTGTTACACAATGCCATTTTCCCTTTTACAAAAGTACATTTAAAGCAGTGAATGCTGTATATGGTAGGAGAGAGGCTGTTAGGATACTGGGGAATCGGTGTGTAGTTTTTTTTTTTAATGAAAATTCTGCTTTTCCTAAGGGACTTTATTATGTTAAAAAGGATATAGCCAATAAAAACCAGAAAGAGATCAACAGGTCAGTGTCTTTAAAGTTGGTCATAAAATGTATAACAACAAAGAATCTGTAGGGTAGAAATTGCATGCAGAAATACCTCTGTCTTTGTTCTTGGACACTTCTCTGTCACAAGGGCAGCATACTTCTGTTTCTCTTCAAAAGCATTTGGCTCATATTTTCATACACAGGCATATGCTGAAGTCTCACAATGCATAGGCTCAATTTCCTCTTAGGAAAATAAAAGATGCCCTTCATGTCTCCTCGCACTCAGCTAGAAATGCTCATTGTCATTGAAACGAGCTGAGGGAAGAGCCAGTTCTCTAAGAAACCACATTGCAAGCATGGTCCAAGCTGCTCTGATGTGATGGGTTGTCTCTAGGGAAACGGACTTCTCATTATTAGCAAATTTCCAACCTATCACTCCATTTTCCTGCCTTTATCCCGTTTCTATGAGTTTTATTTCCAAAATGAGAAATCTCTTTGTCTCTCCACTCCATCCCCCTCCACTCCCAGCTCTTCACTTTCTTTACCTCTTACAGAAGACTTAATTAGGCAAGACCCCCTTTCCTCACTGGCTAACCCTGCTGGACTCTTCATTAGCTCTGTTTTTCTTTTCTTTTCTTTCTTTCTTTCTTTCTTTCTTTCTTTCTTTCTTTCTTTCTTTCTTTTTTCTTTCTTTTTTTTTGAGGCAGGTTATTTATACACTATGCTTGAATTACAGGCAAGAAAAGCTAGGAGCAATATAGAGAGGAGGTTGAATGTTTTCTTACTCCATTTTAGAAACTTCCTACCATGTTGCTGGTCAGCCTAGCATTCTTGGGCAATCCTTGGATGGGTCTATTCTATCCTTCTCTTCTCTGCTTGAGATAGAAAAGTAATAAGGGTTGATAGCAGTTGTAAGAACTCATTATAGTTTTTTTAGTACTTTTAACTTCTTTTAAAAAATGCTCCCAAGACTATATACTTATCCTCAGTATGGAAATGCAAGGGTCTTCAACCACTCCCCTCCTTTTCCATGATAAATCAGTGATGTTTTCTGGTTCAAAACCATTGACCTTTTGGGTGGTCTATCAGATTGGAAGGTCTTTAATTCAGCAATTATTTGTTGAACACCTACTGTCCTCCCACCTTATTCTCATAAGTGATATAAGCCTGCTCCTGGCTTCTCAGGCTACTTTCTCCTCTGCTGGAGCACACATTTAGTTTTGACACAAAATTTCTCCCTCAGTTGGAATCTAAATTTCTTTGAAATAATTATTTTTAATCTCATGAAGCAGCATTCTGTTTTAATCTTTCACTTGCCAGAGGGAGAAAGTAAAAAGTTGATTTGGCTTCCTGAGGCATGTGCTGATGTGTTATTAGGGAAGTTGATGAATGATGATTTACTACGAGGGATGGATAAAGGAACCATATTCTTCAGATAGGGCTCTGTGCTCTGTACTTCTTTAAACCATGACTATGTTTGACAAACATTCTATTTTAGCATTCTTTTTATTTCAGGGAGCCACAGGGAAACTGACTGGAGGAATTTTTTTCGCAGTGGAAATCTTTATTTTCTAGTTAATAAATGTAAGAGGGGCCTTCTGAGTTTGGAAATTCAAAATTTAGTCTAGCTTTAGAAGGCACATATTTAATCTCTACACTACATCTCTGCTCTGGAGGTCAAAAAGTTTAAATTCCACCTTCCTACTCATCATTTTTGTTTTTTGCATTAGCAAATGCTAAACACTTTATCAACTTTCAATAATATTTATAACACTTTCATAAGAATTATTAGAACTTTCTTCTCTTAAGTCCATTTGAAAACCTAGAAATACATCTTGAAATAAAATTTCATAGCTTGGTGCATTAAATTCTTTCTTGACTTGCACAGCATCATTTTTGCCTTAAAATTTGGCTTTGTCAGATTCTTCATGCTTGTCAAATCTGAATTAAAAGCTAACTCACAGTCTTATGCACAAATGTATAGGTGCAAAACATGTTTGTGTTGATGAGAAAGAGAATGAGTGTACTTTTGATAGAAAGTTCTTAGAATAAGGAGGGGATGTTCAAGACAAGAATTCCCAGAAAATGAGACCAAAGAAAGAAGACTCTCTCCCGGAATTAAGATGTAGTGAATTGGAGAGAAGACTTGATGCTGCACTTTGGGAGAAGGTTAAGGGAATATGAGAGGAGTCACCACAGGCAAGGTGATAAAGATATAGGTACTGCAGATAGAGAGATTCAGGTTTGAATATTGTTCACCCATACTAGCCATGTGGTCTGGGGACAGTTTTCTAGATTTTCTGAAAAGATTAATATGATGGTCAACATGTTTTAAGCATTAAAATGGGGGAGCTGTAAGTGCACTTTCAGCTTGCGTGTACATGCACTCATACATGTGTACATAGCTATGAATGCACTGGATTGCTACAGTGCTGCATGGCAGTTATCACTGTGGCTATGGTCAAAGAAGAATGAAAGTCACTAAACAGCCCACTGCTACACCCCTAGGGATTGCCGGATTGACAACTCTTACTCCTCTGGACTGTGAAAACACCTTGGGTAATCTCTGCTCTCAAAAGCAGCTGAGTTGGCAAGACAATCTTGCCTTCCCAAATCTTCATTATTTGCCAAATGAATGTCTGGTTTACATGAGACATATGGAGAAAGTGCTGATTTGGACAGGAGAGCAACATATGAGCTCATTGACAAATCACATAATTGTGTCTGACAGCATCCCACATTAAAGTTGGGAGTGACTTTTGTGTCACTGACGTGAGTCAGTGTGAGGTAAACTGAGGAATTGGCTGCAGCTCAGGAGCTCCAGCAATGTGCAATTGGCATATGTTAGGTGTATTGTTGATAGAATCTTGTAGGAAATAAATAAGCTAAAAAAAATTCCAAGACCTATAGTAAATAGATTTTATATTTGCAGGTGCAGTCTGTGAACTCAGGATGATTTCTCTTAAAAATACAGACAAGACCTTCTTTGAAAGGAAAGGAAACTCCTTAATGTGGAGTAAATCCAAATCCGAAGATGGAAATAGCCAGCTAGCCACGCCCTTAATGAGAAATTTTTAACATCAGACTCTCAATTGAGTCTCGAAATTTCAGGACAAATTTTGTCAATTACTCCTATATTTTAACATCAGGTAGTGTGCAAGATTTCCAATAATAGCATCTCCTGGAGCGGGTGGAGTATGGGCTCCCATCCCACAAGAACTTGTAAAGCCTCGAGAGAGCCTTTTTCTTTCTGCTTAATGAATTGGTAATAATGGTTCTCTTGTACTGCCCCCTCCACACCCATTTTCTCCTTTCCATCTGTTAACTAGGTGCATTACTGGGTTCTTGGTCATTGCTGGGTGATTTGGTCAGGTCTCCAGGAAGCAACATATTCTAAAGGTTAGGTAATTAGGCTTTGGCATTAGATTATATGGGTTGCATTACTTATTAACCATGTGACCCTGACAGTTACCTGGTTTCCTTAGACTTCAGCTTCCTCATTTATAAAGATATAATTGTACCTGCTTCATTGTGCTTTTGTAAAGATTAAATAACACATCATAGAAAGTGCTTACTGTAAGGTAGCTATTTTTTGTATTTTCCTCTTACAACTAAGATTAGTTCATGGAAGTATAAAATTATCAATAAGAATTACTATTACAACATTTTTTTACTAATCTGAGTACAATAAAAACCCACCATTAGAGACTGAGACTACTTATATCCTATGCCTGTGCTCAAGTTTAAAAGCTAGAAAACTCACAAATCAGACTGCACCTAAAGAGGATCATGACACTGTGATTTCCTCTGAGAAATAAGAAGGTTATTATTACATAGTCATACAGTTTAATTCTTCCTTTACCTAACAAAAACAAGTGTAGCACAATGAAGCAAAACTTTCTATAATTAAGCAAGGAGTTTTCTGCACCTTTACTTCATTTTGAAACCACAAAATAGCCAGGGAGTTTGATATTATGAGTCCTTCTTTTGGTGCTCAGACCAAGTTGCTGCACTGACTGTGTCTTGAAAATCTTCAGAGCAAATAGTAACCCCAAGCTCAACACCAACTTGAAGCATCTTTTGCACCTGTACTTTGTTTCTTATAAATCCTGCTGTTGTGGCCAAACACTAGCCAACTATTGAAATCCATCCTGTACTGTCAAACACACACACACACACACACACACACACACAGACTCATGAACTATATTTTTCAAGTCAGCAAACTTAAGCTTTAAAAAAATTTTTAGCAACTGGGAAAATATTAAGAAATTTCTATCAATATACATGATTATTTTAAAATTGTAATTGAAGTAGCCTTGTCTTGTTAGGATTATCTTGCTAATAAATGAGTTCTGTTTTGAATAGCTTTTGTCTTTTAAATCATTCTATGTTCCATGCATGCTGCATGGATATGAATGAATTGGCTCACATAATTACGGACGTTGGCAAACACAAGGTCCATATGATTCTGAGTCTTTAGGCCAGAAACTTGTGTAGATCAAGAAAAGATTGTGTTCTAGCTCAAAGGCCATGAAGCAGGAGGAATTTTCCATGAAGCAGGAGTAATTGACAAAATTTGTCCTTAAGGGTGGGAATTGGCCTTTTGTTCTATTCAGGCCTTTAACTGATTGGATGAGGCCTACCCAAATTTTGAAGAGCAATCTGCTTCATTCACTCTATTGATTTACATGTTAATATAATCTAAAAATGCCCCCACAGAAACACTCAAAATGCTTGTCTGAACATCTGGGCACCATGTGGCCCAGTCAAGTTGATACATAAAATTAACTATTGAAGTTGCTTTAAGAAAAACATTGATATAGTCTTGGAAAAGTTCTAGATCAGCTAGTTATGCAGATCACTTGAAAGAAAATAGAAGAGCTGGGATTTAAGGAAACTAAGATTCACAAAACTAAATTTTATTTCATTTTTACAGTGGAGTTAATAATGTTCCTTAATTTCCTATAGTAGCACCATTTCTCTAAACAGTTAGCATATCAACTATTTAGAGGTTGTGCAATCTGTCCACAGCACTATTCCTGCAGCTGGGGCTATAAGAGCTTTCAAAACTTTGCTTAGTTTCTAAGCAAGGAAATAAGGATTTCAGTAAATCCTTGAGGATTTCCTTACATATAAAATAGAGACATGTGGGTAAGTGATAGTTCATCTGGGTGGATTGGTAATTGCTTAAAGAACTGCTGCCACAGTGGGTTGATAAATATGTCAACGGTAACCAAGAAAGGAGTGGTCCATGCAGTACTACAGTCTTGTCGCAGTCCTGGCTGTGAAATCACTGAAGAATGCCAGTCATATCTGTGTCAAGAGCAGAATTAAATGCAGCACCAGTGCTAAAGATGACAGAAAAATATTCAAGTAGCGGGCTAGAGAAAGGGGCCAAAACCATGGACTAAAATTGTAACAGTCATGTATTTGGGTTAAAAAGCCAGTAGGCCAACTATTGAATAATGGCACACTGAGTGCATTATAATATCAATAATGAAAATAATATCAATAGGTTGCAATATAAAAGTATGAAAATGACACCAATAAGAGCCTTTTTCTGCTGATGACTGTTTATTTTCAAGCACTCTGTTAAGCATCTGCAAAGATCAACTCAGCTTTTGATATAAAGTAAACACCCTCTAAAATCTTACAGACAGAGGTGTCCAGAAAAATGAGTCCCATGCCCTGTGTACTGGCTGTCCAATGACTACATAATCAAGTTCTGAATGAAATATTTTAACAAGAGCATTGTCGATAAAAAGTCTGAAGAGAGTTCCCTGGCTAAAGATGGGTTTAATTATATGGGGAGGAGTGTTGTAGCTTGGAGAAGAGATGTAAGGTGTTTGGATGAGTCAGGTGGAGGAAGGAGAGTAAAATCAGCACTATAAGATAGAAGAAAATGTGTGGAAGACTCCATTCTTTAATTATTGGAACTGTATGTTTCCAGCATGTGCTATCGCACAAAGCACTGGGCATTCTGGAACCTAAAAGATTCAGACTAGATTGAATGTTCAGTTCTTAGAGATGTTTATGTAAGATCACAGAATTAAATAGGAAGATTTTAATTGTATGCAAGATGAGCATTCTCAATGAATTGTTGAGTCCAAAATCTAAAATGCTTCAAAGATATGAAACAAGAGAAGAATACCACCCTGACCTCATGTGATGAGTTGCAGTCAAAACACGATGCACTAAAATATCTTATAAAACTACCTTCAGGCTATGTGTATATGGTACATGTTATGGTTTTTATCTAGCAAGTCCCCCCAAAGTCTCTTCTGTTTAGAGGTGGGACTTTTAAAAGATTGTATCAGGGAGCGCAATGCTTATCTTTGGATTACTCCCTGATGAATGCATACGTGAATGTGGTGTGAGGTTAGATGAGGCAGGGCCATGATTTGAGCAGCTTTCCTCTGTCAGACCTTTCCACTCTATCTTCCCTGCCTTGGAACCAGCTAACTATGGACTGAATCTTCTAAAAACAAATGTCTCCTCCTTTAAGTTGTGAATATTGGATATTGTGTCCCAACAATGAGAAAGTGACTTAAACAAAGAGAATTTTGTATTTAGAATTGAGTAGTGTCACCAATATATGTCATCACGTATCTGTAAATATTCCAAAATCTGAAATGCAATACATTTCTGGTCTCAAGCAGTTTAGATAGGGGATGCTCAACTCATATTCTTTCCATAATTCCTTATGACTTTCAAGTCACTTATCATCTTATTTTAACTCTTTTTTTTTTTCAACTCTACAGTTTCACGATTCTCAGTTTTCTGTGCAAGATTGTGTTCACATTCCCTGTCCCTCTGCTCTGGCCCCTCTTCCTTCTCTACTGAGGTAGCAAGCATGAGGATCAGATCTTGTGCTCAGAGAAGTGTGTAGCATGGAGTCAGGCAGAGCGGGAGTTCTTTCCTGATGATTTCAGTATAATCAAAGAGGTCATTATGGTGACAATTACCCTCTTTCTAGGTCATTTACTCTTCTTTGCTTTTGTTTCACATTTCAAGTACTGTAACTGTTTAGAATGGAACTTCCTTGCACTTTTGTACCAAAAATATTAAGAAAAATATGTTTTTCTCTCAGGAAACACCCACATCTGGCATGCTGAAAATGACCATTTTATGATCATTGTAAGTTCAAGAGAACGCGTGGGGGCCACAGAGGAAGATAGGGTCATCTGAAGTACTATCATGCATACCTCACTGTTAGCAGCAGCAGATATCTGTTCAAGACCTAGTTGTTTGCTGTCTAGTTTGCTCTCTGTCTTGCCTGCTCCTTTCTGTAACAGAAGAGCTCAGGTCTTAGCTCCCCCTCGAAGGCCTCCACTCCTTTTCTTTTTCCCACGCAGACTTAGCTTTGGTTGTGGCTTCCACTTTGGTACTAACAGGGTCCCCTGCTGTGCGCCGTGCAGTGTTTCAGCTCTCCCGGTACACTTGTGACTATGCGCTGGTACTGTCCTCCTGACCAACCAACAAAGGCCCTGTTTTCCTGACTTTATTCAACACTGAGATGTTTAACCATGATTTGTCACAGAAGAGGTAAGTAAAGGGCCGAGAAAGAGGGTAGACCTTAGCTTACAAGTTACAAGAGTATTTTCATGGAAGAACTTCCAATGAAAATGTCAGGCTGGATTCTGAGGAGAAATGGCTCTGGATATTTCTAGGATCTACGGCTAATGAAAAATTGATCAGTAGTGGAGTCAAAGTATATTAGATAGGAAAAAGCAACTGAAGTGACTAAGTCAAGAGGACTTTTTTCCCTATGTAACAAGTGTGGAGGTCAGCAACTGCTGATGCTTGTTCAGCTGCTTCAGGATATCAGAGTTTCAGACTGGCATCTGTGTGGGCTTCTCATTTCTTCCCTCAGAGTTGGAAGATGAATGCTCTACCGGCCTCCATCTCTTCAAACCGGGCTAGGGTTGGTAGTGATGCTAGCTGTACCGGTTACTTTTTTGAGGAAAGCAAGAACACTATAGTAGATTCTTGCTTATGTTCCTTTAGCCAAAGGTCATCTGTACCTACAAGGGAAGCTGGGAAAGTGGGGGATAGGAGTGATATGATGCATGTGGGAACAGCAAAGATACAGACAGTTCCTTGTTTACTTTTATTTTGTTCCAATCTCTATCTCTGTCTTGTAATGCTTAATTATATTTTTGAATTAGCATAAAACTAAAAATTAATCTTTTTTTTTGTACCAAGGATTAAACTCAGGACCTTGTGCTTGACAGACAAGTGCTTTGCCGCTAAGCTAAATCCCCAGTCCTAAAAATTTATTGTTAATCTTATTATTTTCTTAGAAAAATGGAAATATTAAAGAATTTCTATAAAGTTTTTTTTCTTCCTAGCATCATGTCTGTTCAGTAAACATCAACTATCCTTACCCTTAACCAGAAGAAATTGGTCCTGGCAAAAGCTGCTTTGCTATGGTGATGAGAACTTGTGGAGTCTGGATGGACAATATAGAATATCTCCCTCTGAAATTACCAATATACAAATGGAAAAAAGTGCTAAGCTTAGCCAGATATCCAGAGGAAGCCAAGTTCTGTTTATCGTGGAAGTCAATCATTTGGATAGGAACATAAATGAAACATTTAGACTCTTTAATCATGGAAAGACCTTCTGCCGAAATAATGCAAGATGCTTATGAAAAGTAACCGAGTACATTGAACCAAAGCAATCAATAATTAAAATGAGAGTTAAAAATTGATTTCCATGTCGTCCCTCATAGCCCTTTTAACTCTTCTATAAGCAGCTGTGAACCAAGTATAATAATGTTTGCCAGATGCCATTTCTGGGTAATGTGGACTGTCTGATGCTAGGGGAGGGGGACAGTGTACATTATAAAATGTATTTCTTGTTCCAAGGTACAGTTAAGGAAAAGCTTTGAAAAAACTGTTTTGCGTAACAAAAATAATGGAAGAAAAAAATCAATACCTCCTACACCGTCTGTCCAATGTAAGCAGTTAAAAATATCTGTGGTTAAAACATTAGATGTACAGGCCTCTTGGTTTCTGATCTTTTCAAATGGCCTACTGGCACCATTATTGATTCCTTTCCACAGAACTCAGGGTATGAGGGTGTAACACTACGATGTCTTTTATGGTCCCTAAAGAATTGACATTTTTTGGTGAAAAAAATGATCAGCAATCCAGCCTTAGGTGGTCATGTTTATACCAAGATTTTATTTTCTGTCTTCTGTCATTGATTCTTTCCAACCATAAGAACCAAAAATAGACTTTTAAGTCAAAGGGATTTGAGGAACTAGTTAACCCCACTTTTTGTCCAACTGTCTACTTCTATTTTCAGATCATACAATCCATTATCCAAAGCCGCCAGGGCACCCTTTTAAAATGTACGTTTGATCCTGTCACCTCACCACCTAAGACTCTTCTATGGCTTCCCAGCTCACCTCGAATAATATCTAGGACATTTCTCTATGATCAAAGATGACCTTCTAGAATTGTTCTAATTCAAACCCTCTTTTCTGTCTTGTACTCTTTCCCCTTTGGCTCGGTCATATTGGATTTCATCCCAACCAGAGGCCTTTATTCCTGCCACGTTCTCTGCCTAAGACAATCTACTCATCTGGTCGTATCTTCACTCACTGAGTGCCTTCTTGCCACCCAGGAATCAGCTCAACTTTGCAGGGACACAGCTCCTGACTATTTCATGTAGGGGATCTTAATTGATTGCATT
The DNA here is from genome assembly GCA_004365215.1 of Cuniculus paca. Lineage (NCBI taxonomy): Eukaryota > Metazoa > Chordata > Mammalia > Rodentia > Cuniculidae > Cuniculus > Cuniculus paca. The sequence goes on along the minus strand of RJWT010009445.1, from coordinate 12,480 downwards.
CAGCATAGAACCCTCTTCCATTGCATTAATTCCCCTTCTCAGCACCTGAAATAATATTTTTTATTATTTGTTTTCTAGTTTGTTATTTGTCTTCCTTTTTTAGAATGGAAAGGTGATATTAAAATGAATCTCTTTATCTGATTCACTATTGTGTATTTCTGAAACACAGAAAAAGAATTAGTATATTTTAGGTTTGGTTTTATCTCCATGCAAAGGGAGAGTTGGATTCCCTAGGGGAAGCTTTGGACTCATGTGAACTTATCCCAGAGATGTCAAATTAAGACTAGAGTGAACTTCTAGAAGACTATCTTGAGTTGGTGCTGCTGTTACTCCTTAGCACTGATACTTCTTCTTAACTGAAATTTCAGTTGAATTACTTGCTGACACTGATGTTTGGAGATGGGGTCAAAAAGTTTGCTAATGCTCTAACTGAATGGGAATAAGAATGAATCACTTGGTGCTTCTCAGTGGAGGCTGCCTTTGGCATTTTGAATAACTTGTTGAGTCAGCCTCCTGAGCATCAGTGGAACATTTAAATCCAGGGTCACAGTAACACCTTCTTTGCACTTTTTAAAAGTCCCTGAGAAGAGTAGTGGTTATTAAACCTGGCTAGGAACCTTATTAGAAGTTATCATATAGTGTAACACTAACCAAGCATCTGAATGAGTTAAAAAAAAAAGGACAACATGTTTAACTGAACAAAAACTCCCCCAATTATGTGCAGAGTAGTGAGTTGCTTCTTCATCTTTCCCCATTTCCTACAGGGCTTGTGAATACCAACAGGGGAGAGACAGTGTTGAGATAAGTGGGTTCTGGAAGGCAAACAGCTTCTACTGGAGAAAAACAGATTCCTACTCAACTCAGAATTCTCATTAGGGCACTGGGCAGAAAAGAATTAAGGTCTTGGCCTGTATACTCTTCAAAAACAAATTGCCTTTAGTTCCCCATGAGAATAGGCACTCAGAATTGTGCTCACCTATATCCTTTCTATATAACTGTGATATCTGTCCTCACACACTGTGAAGATATTAGGATCAGAGCAATGATTTATCTTTGGAATTCTTGGTCCTGTATCCCACTTTGCAGTAAAATTGCAATAAAAATTTTTGGAGTGCTTGTCCTGGATAAAAATTGTCTTCAGATCATCCTTATTAATGATCGTGCTCTTTGTAGTAACTATATTGTATTGATTACTTTATCCAAAGAATGAAGAAATAGATTGGAATCTTCCTCAAGTGGATTATGACCAAGACGAAGATGATGATGATGGTGATGATGAAGACCAAGTAATGGCTAAATTTATTGACATTTATTATGTGTTGGGTATAATTCTTAACAACTGACATATTTTAACGAATTTAATTATCACAGGAACTCAGTGAGTGCTTATTATAAGCAATTTTGAATTAAGAAAAGAAAACAAAAGTAACCTGCCTCAAGCTGGGATGTTGTAAAGTTACGAGTCTATCCCTGTGAGTGCAAGGCAGACAATACGAACAGAATGAGTGGTCAGATTAAGCAGGATGAGGTGATGGGGAAGGTGCAGCAAGTGTGTCGGGGCACACAGTCCTCCCCTCTGACTATGTGACCAGACAACAACCTGGACTCACTGTTGCTAAACTTTCTGACTTCTTTCCAAAGGATGCAGACAATCTACAAAATTTCTCAATTTTCAAAAGTTGACTAAATTTCATGATGCGACCTGAATGGAACACTGATTACTGCTACAGAAGAACTCAATGTTGTTGTATGTAAGCTTTTCCTGTCAAAATAAAAAGCATGGTCTTATGTCAAAAATTAAACTGTAAGTTTTAGGTAATTAATAAGACCACATGGACCAGATTTTCTCCATTCTCCTTTGGCTCCAAGAACATTCTCTTTCTGTTTTCTCAAGTCACAAACATCTGTTTGTGACCATCCAGCTAATTAGGCCCCATTGAGTGTTCTAATGAGGGCAAAGTGAACAAGCGAGTGGATTTAATGCCCATGGAAATGCATGTTTCTAATTGTGTAACCAGTGAAGGTGGAAAGGTTAAAGTAATGAGCTGCTCTAGAGAGTTCTGGCCAAGAGAGAGAGGGCTTTGTTGTTTCACATTCCATCTTTCTTTTTGTCACTGAGATGTGCTCTTATTTCCACCATGGCATTGATTGCCAAGAGGCTCTGCTATTACATTCCATTATCATGCCATTTCTGAAGGAGGAAAGTCTGTTCTTACAACACAATGACAGTGTGCAGGCAACCATAATCACCCCTCTCTTTGCTGCACTCCCCAACATCTTGTATACAGCTGTGAACAGCTGCATTAATGCCAATTAATGTGGCATAGGTTTTCTGAAGGAGGGAGTGCTGTACAATATAAAAGGAGAGTCCTTCGGTTTTCCAAGTGACATTTCTGCAAGTGGCATGGTGACTGAAAAGAGCAGTCAGACGAGGGGGCTGTCAGTTTTATGTTTCAGGGGGGATTCCGCCCTTAAACCGTGCCACTCATCCTGTATTCTCAAGAAAGCACTGAAACACGGTCTAGATCAAAGAACTATGTTTAGATCTCTAATCCAAGGGATTAGAGCTGGAAAAGTGTGGCTGTTTGAAGAAGTTACAAAGACCTGCCTTAGTTGGGTCATGCTCAGTTAGCTTGGTGTCCACTGCTGGTGAGGATGAGTGGCCATTTGAGAAATGGAAAGTTTATGAGAGGCCATTTGAGAAATGGAGAAACATAAACTTTAGACTGCAGTAGGTCTAAAATGCTTGAGTCCTGGAGTCACAGGGTAATTGGGTGTGGTGGTGGGGTAGTTTTTTTCTTAGATGTTGATGAATAGCTTACATTTTTAAACTGCCACAAAATGAATTGAATTATGACTTCTGTTTCAGAATTCAAAGTCCTGACTTACAAAAGTTTACATTATTCTTTGGGAACACCTATCTATCTATCTATCTATCTATCTATCTATCTATCTATTTATTTATCTGTCTATCATCTATCTTCTTTGTGATTCTGGAGATCAAACCCAGGGCCTAATGCATTTTTATAAGGGCTATGTCACTTATATACATATATGAATAAGCTAAAATGAAACCAGTTATTCTGTACAATTAGTATGTACTAATAAAGAATTAAGAAAAAGATAAGTGGAGGACGATTATACCTTTCTTTGTCCTCTGGTGTTCAATCCCATAAAAAGAATTGTCCTTGCAACACTGAGCAGGTTTCTTTTTTCTAATGTTACAAATCGTACATTATTGGAGACAGATATGTGGAGAAAATAGATTTTGTTTGATGAACAAAACACAAAGAAAATTTCCCATTTATGCTTGCTTTCTCCTATTCTCTTTGATCATGTTGGGTTAACCAATGTCTTCTTAAATTAACAGGTTGAAAATTTAGTATCCCATTTAGATAGTTTTGGATTAAAATACAATATAAGTCCTGGTCTTTAACTATATAGATATTGTTCTTTGTGAAATGGATTCCAGGACTCCTGAAAATATCAAAATCCAAGGAGACATTTATTGTATAAAATGACCTAGTATTTATATCCCACCTGCACAATCCTCCCATATAAAATTTTAGTTATGGAACTAAGTAGAAAGTAATTATATTTTGAGGATTTGATGGCTACTGAAAACATTTTGGGTGAGGAAATGGCAGATACAAGGAATAAGAGGCAGGCCATTGCTTTGGTTTGCATCTGGAGTGTTCGCCAAAGGCCCAACGTGTTAAAGGGTTGGCCCCCAGCTTGGTGGGGTGGGTTGAGAATACCCAGCATTGTCTGCCATGTGGCTAGTATAAAACAGAGGTTAGCCCTCTTCCCTGGCTCCAGGGTGAAGTAGGAAAATGACTGTATCTCTCAGAGAAGGTGGAAGAGGATGGGTATGGGAGATGCTCCCTATTCATCAGGGTCTTCTACTGTTCTTTGGAGCCCATTCTTGGTCCTACTGAATTTACATGTTTTCTACTACTGTAAATAATTTAGAAGAAGGAGGCTGTGCAAAAAAAAAAAAAAGCGCTAAGGAAGAAGAGAGAGAGAGAAGAAAGAGTAAAAAGAGGAAAAAGATAAAGTAAAGTACACATTGTTAGACATGTTGATAGAAATGGCAGTGACAGCAGTGGAACTCAGTGATCCACAAAGAAAAACATGCACTTTCTAAATTAAACTTAAAATCAAGGAGAAAACATATGCAATTTTACTGACCGAGGTGATTATTTGATTAATGGATTATATACTTTTTTTCCTCTTTCAACCTCCTTTCTGTATTGGTTGACTTTGGTGACTCACTAGTTTTCTCATTGGAAAGAAGATGAAATTTAAACCAGTTCAGATACTGGCTAGTAACAGGTGAAAGTTAATAATGGAGAAGGCAAATGAGCTTTCTTGATCATCAGTGGAATTAATTTGTGCCTGCCATACCTAGTCTCCATTTTTGTAGATAATTGTAAGTTGGTTGCATATCAATTTAAAGGAATGATGTGTCATTTAAATAAATGGTCTACAACTGGAAGTTCTTGTTTCTCTAAAAAAAATCTAAGGCTGAATTAAAAGGATGGATCACTTTCAAAATTTTGTCAGATTTTAGTGGTCATCAGTGGGGAGCAGAAAGAATAGCAGAGGTAAGGTAATTAGTTACCTGGGGACAAAGGCTATAAAAAAACACTAAGGTAACAATACACAACTTTGCCCAGATAGGAAGAAATTTATGTTCTATAAGGAAGGCTGCTCTTATCCATTATTGTCATACAGAATGGTAATTTAGCCCTCAGTTAGCTCTACCTGTACAAGTACTTTTTAAAGAAATCACTGAATGGGTTTATTTACCTGGTAATAAAAATAACAAAGGGGCTTGAAAATGATGGAATCCTTGGGCCCCAGTGAACTCTGCAGCTTATAAAACGGTCAAGTATTTACTTACAAGAAAATACTTAACAAACCAGTACTGAGTTGTACCTGGTGTCATCTCCAGCTCCTCATCCCCCATCCATCAACATAACCCTTGTTATGCAGTTGTTATTGTGCTTAAAGGGATAGTCTTGAGTTTTGTTTAAACCAGCCTCTTCTTTTATATCTTTTTCTGCATCATTTATGATCTTCAATATCCTATGATTGTCTGCATCCCATTTTAATAGTCACATCTTGATAGTGAGGATGAATACCTTAATTGTAGTAATTCTCACTGTCACAGCTGCAGCTGCTCAGAATTCAGTGTCATATATATATATGATATATATCTATATATATCATATATATAGATATATATATATATCTTTCAAAAACAGAAGGAAGTAGGAAGTTCAAATAAATAGAAGTAGGGAATTCAAATATTTTCTCAAATTACTTACTACATATTCCATTGTTTCAGAAGTATAATATACAGTAAAACCTTGGTTTGTGAGAATATTGTAATTTGCTCTGTTCGTAATCCAAAGCATTTGTGCATCAAAAGGGAGAGATAGAGAGAGAGAGAGAGAAAGAGAAACCAGTGGTGAATATGTAATGTGATGTGATGTGTTTGGTGTGATGTACTACTCATATTGCAAGACATCATTTATTTATTAAATTAAAAATTCTTAGAAACATTTGTTCATCTTGCAGAACACTCATGGACCAAGCTACTATTCAAAGTTTGACTGTTTGTGCAAATTCATTGCATTTGTAGTACTGGTTTATCTTAGTTCACTGAAGAGAAACTTTTGCATTACAGTAATATCTGTTTCTTTTTTGTAAGAACATTTTCTGTCTATGTCTTGTACTCTGAGTAACACTCTGAAGATAAAGATACACAATGTATTAACTATTGTTATTTTCTTATTTTGTTATGAAATTTCATTTCATTTTTCATAAAATAAAAAATAAAAACAACGAAAATCATTAGTTTAAATGATGAAATGGAGATTTTAAAAGTGATAAAGAGGAAATCCAACCTACAAAGAAAGCAGAAAAGATTTACAGGATGAAAAAAATTGGGAGTATGGTGTGTCAATAAAGTCAAACAATGATTAAAAAAACAACAAGCACTAAAACTCATGTATATTGATGAGAAGCAGATCCATGTTCAACTGGATAGACAAGAAAAGGTGAAGATGGATGTTTCAGTAGAAAGAAAAAATTTAGGTTACCAACAATGTTTTTTATTGTAATGAAGTTTTCATGGTTGTGTATGAAATCAAAACCCATCAAATGATACATTTGAGTATGTACAGAATGTTGTAATTCACTTATGTTTCTATAAAATAATTAAAATGTGCAAAAAGTTAAAAGTGCAGAAAATTTCTTGAGTCAAGTAGTAAGGAGAAAACATTTTAAATGAATTTTGTTACATAAAAGTGCATTATAATTTACTGAAATAATGGAACTGGAACTTATTTTTCAGAAGGCTGATATGTGAGGGAAAATTGAAATAATGGTGATGGAAAGTTTTAAAAATTCAATGCAATAATTTGCCTCTATGAGTTTTGACCTGGAAACCCTTCCAAGACAGGAAGTTGTGACAATGATGAGTTTCACACGACAGTTATTTGTTCTCAGGGATTGTTCTCATTACTACCTTGAAGTCCTCTGCCTTAAAAACTGTTTCATATTTCTGTCCATCGTTGTGGTTGCAGTTATTTCCCATAAGTTTGAAATTGAACTTCATGACTGATAGTCTCCTTTATCTGAAAAACGAAGTCTATTGCTTATGTTATTTCTGATAGACTGAATGTGATGTATAAAAAATGTCAAAAGTCAAGAATTACTCCAAAGCTTTTACTTACAGTACTAGAAATACGAAGTTTCTGTTACTTGAGGCAGGAAAGACTCCTTAACGATGGTTCTTCAAAGGTAGGCTCACTCCCATAGTTACCAAATGTAACTGAAATAAGGATTACCTATGAGCTTTCAGCAAAATGCCTGGGGTGTTCCCCAAGAGCATGAGAAACTTTATAACCAATTTTCAGCACATTGGTACTAGCAAAATATTTCCAAATTATTCCAAAGTTCAGTCAGGAAAACCAGTACTGTACACTATTGTTTCTTTTACTTTCAAAAATTTCTGAGTCATTTAGTGAATCTTAGAAAATTAAATTCTTCTTCAGTTTGTCAGGAAGATAAACATTATTTTTAAAAATATGTCCCAAGATTCTCAGAGGCTTATGGGCCACATTTTACATAGGGAAGTAAATTTGTGATGGATCTATTTTACAGTGAAGGTTAATCCAATACACCATGTAAAGCATTCATGTTAGTTTTCTGCTTTAAATGACCTTCAAAGTAAAATATTCAATTATAATTAAGTTTGGCAAACAATCAGTTAAACAGGGATAGAGAAATGTCTTTATTATAGGATTTTTCATCATTAATGCCTTCCTAAAGTTACTTTTATTCAAATTCCCTTTTCATAGAACATGTTAGGATTAGAAGATTGCAAAGCTTATTGTGTTGTATTAATACAGAGGTTGCACTATCTACAAATAATCTTTGTTAGTTACTTGAAACTTACAGTTGACTTGTCTGATCTTGAGTTCAGCAAGTTCCATAGTATTTTCTAGTCCAAATTTCTTATTAGTTCAGGATAATATTTATATGTGACTCTTTAATAACTAAATTGCACTGTGTATTTTTGTACAATAATATTACAGTAACCAACTTTGATATTTAAAGTAAGAAAAAAGATGAATGGTTCATATTTGAGAATAAATGTTTTCTTTTACAAAAAAAAGCTTATAATTGTACTGAAACATTTATTTAACTGCTTCATTTTCAGTTTACTAATTTGATTCATGATTTGACAATCCAAATTTAACTACAAATCCTAATAGGTATTACAAAACAAATTAATCATGCTTTTGGATTGCCAAGTGGCTATGTTACACGCAGGCATGATTATTTTGTTTGTGCTTTAAAAATAGTTGAAAGGTGAATGTTCTTTTTCTTTGTTCTCTTCTAAAGCAATTTTATGTACTTTTAAATTGTTTCCCTTTGCATTATTTCATAGCACATTGATGAAATAGCCCCATTTCCAGCATTCTGGGAAATACATATGCTATGGTTTGTATCTAGATGTAGGCGAAGCATTACATAATCATTGGTGGGGCTCTGAGAGTTGACTGGATTGTGGTTGTAGCACAGCTAGCTTGCTGTTGGGAGGCAGGGTCTGGGCCCCGAGAGGCCCTGTGAGCGTGACCCATAAGGGTTTATCTTGCTCCCAGTCTGCTTTCTTGGCTCTCTGCATCCCACCTGCCATGAGGTGAGTAGCTATTTTTCACCATGTTTCTACCCTGTTGTTTCTTCTTGGGAGCTGGCAGACCTTGGATTGAAACGTGTGCCAAAATGAACCTCTCTTGCCCTCAATTGTGTGTGTGGTCATATTACGCCTCAATGACAAGAAAGTGAGTAACACAATATAAAATATGTAAAGAATTTTTTTTTAAATTTACTTGTAAGTTTATTAATAAAAGATTCGTGTACATTTTTTATGCTTTATTTAGAGAAATTTTAAATGCATGGAAACTTTGGATTTCCTATCAGAAAATTAATTACTTCTTAAGAAACCAGTAATGAAAAATATGCCAGGACTTACCACCCCACGCCTGAACAAAAAGCCTGTTAATAGAGCTAAAATTATATTTTTAGTTTCTACTACCTCGTGAGGACTTCAAAGCCTTGTTTGCACCCTACCATCCATTGTTCTAATCATTTTTAAGCTTCTTCAATTGTACTTGTTATTCCTTGTTATAGTTTGTGTCTAGATGTACCCTAAGGCCACATGCAGTCATAGGTGGGGCTTTTTGGAGATGGCTGGATCGGGGGTGTGGGACTGACTCATGGTGCAATGCTAGGCTTAAAGGCACTAGGATTAGGGGTGTGAGTTCTACCACCCTAAGTAATCTGAATAAGATATAAGGAATAGACGCTGTTAAGGACCCTTTTTTTTGCTACTTTGTGGGTGCCATGAACTGTTCTTTATGATGCCCTCTGCCAACACACCCTGCCTTCAAGCGGGTCGATTATGGACTGAAACCTCTATGAAATGTGAGCTAAATAAACCTTTCCCCCTTTACAAAAATAAAATAAAATAAAGTGTCATCACTGGCTTTATTTCTGCAGTGAATACCACTGCTGTTTCTAATTTACTCAAGCAGGGAAGATTTCTACAAGGCTGGGATACAAAAGAGACCTTCTCTTTTTTACCACACAGCTCTCAAACTCTCATCAGATTCTTCACTGTCTCTGGACTCTGTCCTGTGTTCTGCCCATGCTCAGGAGCAGAAGAATTTTTGAACATAGCCATAGCCTTTAAAAAGCTATCAAAATAACATTTTTTTTCCTGAAATTGCTACCATTTGGAAATTTCTCTCCCACTTGGTTGGACTGAGTGAAGTGTGTCTCTTAACTATAGAATCACAGTTTTCTATTTAACGGTTGGAGATTTGTGTGACTACAGAATGAGACCATAGAGTTATTTAATTACTCTAACACACAATGTGATTTTTAAAATGTGAAATATGTAAAAATAACATGTGTAAAGGTAGGTGTACAATCCAAAGATGTAAGCATTCAGTTATTCACTGCTTAGCTCAAGAAATGCAATATTATAAGTCATGTTAACACTTTTCTCCTATTCATAGAAGGAATATTAACTTCTGTTTTGAGTGAATCATTCCCTTGCTTTTCTTTATGGTTTTAATGTTTGTATATATCTTATGATGTATCATTTTTGAATGTTAAATAAATGGAACCCTGCTGTATACATACATTTTCCTGTATTTTCTTTCACTTAGCATTACATTGGTATCATTCATATATAGTTTATTTTCATTTCTGTATAATATTCCATTTTATGAATTTATATATAGTGCTAATATCTTTGGATTACTTATTTTCTTCTCTCTGACACTCAGTGATCATCCTCATGCATGTATTATGGTAAACTTATGAAGTGAATTCCTGGCTCAAAAGGTATATGTGTATTTAGCTTTTATTTCAGTCAACTTTCCTGTTGCTGGAACAAATTACCCAACACCTATGATTTAAAGAAGGAGAGGTTTACTTGGATCACTGATTTAAAGATTCAGTCCATGGTCCACTGGCTTCAAGGCAAGAAACATCATGGTGGGCAGGCATGGAAGAGCAGAGCTTTTTAATTTAAGATTCCTGAGAGGCAGAACAGAGAAACAGTGTCAGAGAAGGTTGAGGGACCAGATATATACCCTAAGGTCACATGTCTACCATCCACGACATCTCTAGAAATGTGCTTTACTCCAAGCCAGTCAAGATGACAGTCCTGCTTAATTGTCACAAGTCTCATGCATAATCCCAATTTTCCTCCATGTGGCACATTTGGAAGAAACATTTGTGACATTTTACTATCAACAGTTTACTAGAATTTCCATTGTTTATATTTTTGCCAGTACTTGGTATGGTCAAAATAAAAAAAATTTTTCTTAATCTGCTAGATGTGCATATCTCATTGTGTTTTAAATTTGTATTTGTTTACTACCAAACTAGGTGAAAAAAATTTCAAATTTTTGTTGGACATTTCATTTTCCTCTTTTGAAATGCATTCTCATTTTTCTGTTATCTTTTTATTAATTTATTTGTATTTCTTTGATACAAATCCCTTGTTGTCAGTAGAAGTTGGAAATATCTTCCTTATTACTTTTTAATTTCCTTAGAGTGTTCCATAATGACCTACTTTCTTGATTTTTAATGTAGTCAAATTTATCCATCCTTTATAATGGCTCTTTTGTATTTTAAGATATTTAACTGTTCCATAAGTCTATGAAGCTATCTTATAATTTAAAAATTTTTCATTATTTTCTAAAATACTATATGCTATCTTCTAAAATTTTATAGTCTTGCATTTTATTTATTTATTTTTTAGTCTTGCATTTTATAACCAGGCATTTAATTCTCCTGGAATTAGCTTTTGTTATAGTGTAAGTAATAGGGTTTCATTTTCAAATTTTCCACATAGAAGCAATTTTTCAAGTATCAGGAGTTAAATTTTGCCCCCCCACTGACCTGTAATGACATATCATTTTCTCTCAAAGAAATCAAATATCTATATGTTCATGTTTTACTCATAGTATCTCATTAGTATTCCTTAGCCTACTTTGTTTTGCTCTATTGCATGCTTTCATGTTTGCCATAGCTTTATAAGTTTTCATAGTAAGTAGAGAAATTCTTCCCACCCACATTTTCTTTATGAAGAATAGCTTGACTTTACTCCTTGTACATCTATTTAAATTTTAGAAATAAGGCTATGGTCCTGGATATGGATCTGGAACCAGAAATCGAGTGATCTGTGGGGCAGTGAGATACATGGGCAAGCAGTGCTGTCACTGGTGTGATGCTGGAGTGGAGAAAAGACACTAGAGCAATGCCAGAATAGACACTAACCCAACGCTCCACACCCAAGCTGTGACTGTGTGATATTCTACTGACACTGTCAATGCTGCGAAGAGCTTGGAATCCATGCAGGATCCATCCCTTTGTCCGCTAAAAGCTGCTGAGTATGGCATCTGTGAGCTCCCTTTTAATGATGCCCAAAGTATACTGAATTCCAAGTAGAAGGGTTTTCTTTTGCATATTCGTAAACAAATAAATCCATGGGCTGGAGAGACTGAGAGAAATTGTAGCAAAATTGTAAAAGAAAACAATTGCCAACTCAGATTAATGTATCCTTCAAAATTGATGTAGAAATATAGATATTCCATGATGAAGAAATTTAAGAGAAACTTGTGACCACTAAACCAGCATTGCAGAAATAAAGGAATCCTAGAGAGACACGGTGAAATCACTCTCACCAAAGAGCCTGAAGCAAAGTATATCTCAATAGGAGAGTAGTTAAACAAAAGGAAAATGATAAAAGCATTGGCACTGGAATAAAAGGCATTAACAGGATTTAGTAAATATCCTTCAGTAATAACACTCAATATCAATGGTCTTTACTGGGTAGAGTGGTGTGTGCCTATAACTGCAGCATTTGGGAGGCTGAAGAGGATTACTGCAAGTTCAAGGCCAGTCTGGGCTACATAGTGAGGTCAAGGCCAAACCAGCCTGAACTACTGAACTACACAGCAAGAACCTGTCTGAAAGCACATATTCACACACTGTCTTAACACACCAATAAGTAGATGCAGAGTGATAGAATGGATTCAAAAACAACAGAAAACCCAACCGTACGTTGTCTGCAAGAGATAAACCTCATCAAAATCACCAAAAATCAACTGAAAGTGAAGAATAGGAAATAATATTCACTGCAACTGGAGGCCAAAAGTAAGCAGGAATACCTATCCTATTTTCTACAAAGGTGGACTTCAAGCTAAAATGGATCATAAGACATAAAAAAGATCACCACATACTGATAAAGGGAACAATTCAACAGGAAGAGTTAACAATTGTAAAGATATACATACTTGGTGCTCAAAATTTCATTAAAACAAAAGATTGCTGGACATAAAAGAACAGATATACACCAATATAGTCATAGCAAAGGACTTTTTT
>RJWT010009444.1:0-25152 GCA_004365215.1 Cuniculus paca | reverse complement strand
TTTGAGTTCCTGATGATGTCTTGTTGGCTTGTGATATCTAATTTCTAAGTTTAGTTTACATCAATAACCAGCATGTCCCCTCCTCCGGCATCCCTTGCCTAACATTACCTTATTCTGTGTTTAGATTTAAATAGCTGACTCTTGGGTGTAACCTTGGTTGGAGCCATAAAGTTTGCAGACAAATGGAGCCTTGCATACTTTTCTACCCAATTTGTTCCCCATACACATAACAAAACTCTCAGTAAAATAGTTAAGCATAATAACCCTCTCCAACAGTAACCACCCACTCATATCATGAAAAGGCATGCAGTTAAAATAGGATTTAATGAAATATAAAACCCCAGGTACAATTAGGCATTTTATTCAGTTCCTTGACTGTCCCCTTATAGTTTTCAAATCATGACGATCTTACCCTGGCTCTCACCTCTGCTTTGGGGAGCACTAACTCACCAGTCCTGTATCCGTCTTGGAGACAGACTCTCTGCTGTGGCTGAGATTTACAGCCAGATTGATTTGTCAAAAGTCCCATTCAGGCTGCTTTCCCTGCTAGCCATGGCTTTCCTCCATCTCAGCCAACAGTGGTTTGTTTACTCTCTTTCCTTTATAAAAGACCTGGCCAAGCCACTGCCTCAGGGCTCTTTCCTTCTAGTTTATTTTGTCCATCCAGTCCACCCATAGGATGGGCAGAAAGGGAGAGATTTAGGTTTTTCTCTTGCAGTGGTGCAGACCTGTGTGGTTATCTAAAAAGAAGAAAGGAAGAGAAAGGGAGGGGAGGGGAACAACAGGGCAGAGGACAGGAGAAAAATAACTGTCAACCAGGTATCTATTGGGTGCCATTATGAGCACCACCTAGTGATTCCTCACAGCAGCACCTTAGGTGGGCAGTATCATGCCCATTGTGCAGAGAAGGACACACACAGAAGCATTATCTTTGCAGTTTTCTTCTTTCCATTGCTGATTTAAGCCTAGGTTAAACCATAATGGACATAATCACATAACACCACCATTCCCTGAGTACTTGGTGGTGTCATGCACAGAGCTAAAGCTCATTTTCCAGGTGAAGGAAATGAAGCCCAGAGAGGTGAAGTTACTTGCCAAGGTCCATTCAGAGTGTGTCACACAGGTAGCAGAGCCAAGGTTTATGGCCGATTCCAGCATGTTGGTAATTACTAGAAAAGCAGAAACCTCAGAATTTAGAAAGAGAAAAGACAAAGTGGGTGGCAACATAATGTAGAGTTTGCATAAAAAACAAAAATAAAAAACCCTTTGGGGAGATGGAGGAAGTGAAAGCAGAATTTCCTGGAGGCAGAAATGGGCTCTCAGGATCTGCTGTACATGTGGAGCTTGTGCATTCCCAGCTGTGATGGGATGCTGCTGGGGCAAGCCTCAAACCTGGTAAGGCCCTTGGTTAGGCAGAGCTTGAGAGAAATACCCAAAGGTGCCAATGTGGGGTTAGACTTGGTAAGTTATTTCCTGTCTCAACATCTGAGTGACATTACACACTGAGAACCACATGATAGGAGCTCATCTTTGTGTATCACAGGATTTCAACGTAGCCTCCTTTGGTTCCTCCCATCTTCCTGCTCTGTCTTTCTTTTTATACTTATTTTCCCTCCCTTCCACCTTCGCTTTCTCCTTTCTAATCAATACTTTCCTAGATCAAAACTGCTTAAGTTTATCATTCAATATTTTTCAACTGCCTATAGCACTAACACATAACATTAGATTCAAAACAGTTTTCCAGAAATTCTTGGAGTTAAAAAGGCAAGGTCAGAATCTTGGTGAGTCCTAAGAGCCACAGTGTGCTCATACCCCTGAATGATCGATTCCACACCTTACATGTTTCTCTGAGCAAATAACCCAAACATAAAGAAAAACTACAAAGGTAGTCACAGCGGGGCGTTTCATATTAGAAAAACAAACAAACAACAAATTAAAAACAGTTCACGTGTTCAACAATAGGAGAATGATTGGGAAAATGACTTTGAATTATACTATGTATACAAAAGAACATGATGAGGATGTCAGTGTTTTGCTTTAGATATAAAAGGTACCGAGCAAAACAGATCTAAGTCCAAAGAGCACTCCCACGCTGACCACAACTTTAGAGAACCATTTCTTTGAACATGAACAATGATCAGAAATAGGTTCTTTTGGTAAAATTATTTAGACTTTAGGCAAGCAAACAAAACCTAGGTAAGACTATCAAGGCCGACCATAGGAAAGTATGTTGGGTTCCTAAAGGGTTTTCAGCTTCTCTAGAGTGGCATTATTAGCATTTTGGGCCTTAGCATCCCTGACCTTCTGGCCGAGATGACCATTCTCCTCCTGGCACTGCCCATCAGCCAGTAGAAGTGATCATAGATGCTGCCCCTTATGGACAATTATATTCACCTTGACCTCTGTATGTTCTAACAAGTTTCCTCTTGGCATCTAGCTTCTGAATCACCCTTCATCAGTAGATTCTAAGGGCCGGGGATTTAGCCCAGTAGCGTAAGTGCCTCCCTGGCACGCATGTGAGGTTGTGAGTTCGATCCCCGGTGCTGAAAAAAAAAAGTGCTTGCAATCTAAATAGATTCTACTAGGACTACCACCTGTCTCCATCCCTTTTAAGCAAAAACCTGTGACCAAAGCAATCTATGATAAAATCTTACCCAAATGCCAAACTTCCCCAATAAGGAAGATATTTAGATGTCCTTGATCCTGGCTGAATGCCAACCAACATGAAGGGCTTGAGCATTTTCCTCAACTATAACTGTACTTTCATCTTTAACTGAAGCCTTAGCACACTTAATGTCCTTTTTTCCACTTTAGAGGCAGTGCAAAGAGACACAGAAAAATACTATTTGAACAGTCAAAATGTATGTCACAAAATCAATAACGATACTAATAGCTTTAATTATTAGAGGATAGTGATACAGTAGGCATAGTACTAGGCCCTTTACATGCATTCTCTCATTTAATCACTGCAAAAACCCTAAGAGAAGAGGTATTGTGATTTCTACTTGTATTGAGAAGGAATCTGAGCCTGAGAGATTTCAAAATGATTTATTTCAGGTTAAACTATTCAGATTTTGTGGTTGCCGAGTTCTCCCTCATCCTAACTTTACATAATACAGCCTCCCAGGCACTAAAGCTACCTTAGTATGACTTGAGCATAGGCAAACTTTTGTCTTTTCTCAGTGCTGACTTAGTCCTACTTTATGTACAATCCTCATAACACACTTGATTATTTGCTTTTCAGGATTTCAGTAGAACAGGAATAATATATATTATGAAAAGAAAAGGGTAGACTTAAGATTCTAGAGTAGAGATAGCCTGAATGTATAACCAAAGCCTGATGACAAACAAGACAGAACAACTAGAGAAACAGATAAAAGAACTGAAAACAGATACCTGTTACTGTGGGGGCCAATTCTACATATTGCAAATAGTCCTAAGTCGTGTAGCCTAAAATGATAGTTGAAACTCTCAGTGATGACCTTGATCCATTAAGATGTTTTGTTCTGTAAAATCCACATATGCATGTAGAAAAGGACAGGGTCTATTTCGGAAGGAGTTTTATTTACATGGTATCATTTACAAAAGGAAGAGTTGTAATATTTAAAGGAATAAATACATCCTTAAGTCTTGGAAACATTGGCTATTCAGGAAAATGGCACTTCTTTGTGAAAGAGTATTTGAATAACAAAGATTTCACTTTCACTGATTCATTATTTCAGCCATCCTCATGGACAAAAGTTTTCCTAGAGCTGTATTTTTTGATGTCTAAATGTTATTCAATGCATGACTTAACATTCAGAATTAGTTACGCTGCTGCTGGTTGGGTTATGTTGTGGATGCTTAGTTATTCTACAAAAAGGAGTTTCATGATATTTAAATGTTTCTATCTCTTTTTTGTTTCTTAAACAAGAAACAATGATAGACCAATTTTCACTACATTTCTTTCCCCTACAGGAAGAAACAATAAAGGAGAAATAGAATTCTATTTGAGGAAACAGTTCTACTGTTCATGTCTCCATCAGAAACATTTTGGGGTTTTGTTCTGTGGGACTTTGAAGTCTTATGCATTAAGTGACAGCAGAATTCTGACTTATTGAGGGTGACAGAAATCAGAAGATCTCAATAAATGCAATTTGGCTCTTAGCTTCTTTTGGTGTGTCTGTGTGTGTGTGTCTATTTTTCTCTTTTCTTTACCCACTCATTCATTGATTCAGAGAACTGTGAACTATCTCACTGCTTTATGAAGTACTGACAATATACTGACAATTTTAAATTTGGAACTGAAGTTTACCTATGGAAAGAAGCATTTTGGTCATGAATTTTAAGTCCTTTTATAAAGTCTAGAAACCTTGGAATGACACTCAGTTAAGCCCTCAGCTCAACCACATTCTACCTGACAGTAGGGTTGTCAATGCTACCTTCTAAATCATTCTTCAGTCCATGACTTGTGATCCGTTCTATCTGCCACCACCAGGCTCAACACTGTGGTTAATAACTCACAGATTGCCCCATTACTCCATCCTTTACCTAGGCTCCTTGCCACGGTTTCTTTCCTCCCTGATTCATTTCCCACTCCGACATTTTGATTATGTCATTACTATGTTTGGAATTCTTTTTTGGCTTCTCATTGCTTATCTTGGAACTTCAAAATCTGGGTACTGTGTCACACAATGGATCACAGGGAGCACATAACTTTGGGGAAACAAGGTAGGATCAGGAAACAAAATCTCCAGTAGGACTGCTCACAAAAACAGTCTTGCCCATGTTTTTCTGGTGTGCTGCATATAGATGTAGATATAGATACCTATTTACCTTTTATTCTATCTATCTAGCTAGCTATGTGTTGGCATATCAAATATTGTTTACTTTCTAAGGGAAAAATTTTCAGGAAGTTCTGGAAAAGCCTATTTTATAAGACTTTGTACACTGGTCCTATTTACCCTACCATTCTCTCATAGGACTTCTTACTCAACAAACCCTTTGCCTAGTTACCTATGAAACATTGAAAGCCACATCACATTTTTGCAACTTTATGACTTTGAACTGAGGGCCAGGGTGAAATCTTCACTCTATCTTTGCTTAGTGAACTTATACTCCACATTTGTGACCCTGTTCGACATTCCCCTCTCTAAGGCTCTCCCTTGTTTCTGCAAACAGTACTAATCACTTCCTCCTCTGTGTTCCATGGAAAGCCAGCCAGTGAAACTTGAGCAAGTTACTGCAAGTCTTTGAATCTTAATTTCCTCACTTGAAGAATGGAAATAATAATACCTGCTTTGCAGGGTTAGCATAAGAATTAAATAAAATAACATATATAAAGCATTAAGCAGAGAGCTTGGCATGTAGTAAGAACTCAGTAAATGTGTTGAATAATAAATGATGGTTGTTATTATTAACTATTCATCTCTTGCCAGTGCACTTATCCCATAATTGTGCAATAGTTGCGAACCCCTCTTTTAAAGATTTTTCCTAGAGCACAGTAGATCCTGCTCTGCTTCACTATTGGCTCCATGCAGAAAGAGATCTTGGGTTTGTCCACAGGTGTTTCCTAAATGCCTCGAATAGTGCCTGGCACATAGAGCATTCTCCTACTCTTCGTTGATTGCTTGATTTCCTCATTTGGCTCTCATGAAGGTCAAGTGTGGTGATGAATGTGAAATATTTTTAAAGTATAATCATTTTAAAAATACCTTATAAATCAATGCACTGCCCTTTCGCTTACACTTTCAACCTCAAGACTGATGCTCAGGTTGAGCTATCAGCCCATGAACCTGCTTAGGACTGGTACTTCCAATACAGCGTTAAAGCTCTGAGGAGGTGTGAGGCTAACATAGAGTACAAGAATTTGTAGGACAGAGGTATGCAAGGCAGACATTCTAATTGGTATCACTGTCTTCTGAAATGGATATCTGAACTGAAGAGTCACTTATGCATGTTGCTAATATACACATAGTTTTGAATATTTTGAACAGAGTCCACTTACCTTAGTTCTCTGTACCAGGATGAGACTACCTTATCAAGGAAGGGGAAGTTACCTTGGGGTGGGCAGGTGAGGGACATTCCTGTATGAACTTCACTTTAAATGAGACCTGGAAACTCCTTAGAGACCAGCTGGCCCCATCTTGGTATACTTTATAGATGAGGAAATTGACACCAAGAGAGTCAGGGACTTGTACAAAGCCAGTCATGCAGTTCTGGGACTCCTTGGTTGCCATTCCTCCTTCCACTAGATAACAGTGCCTATGCAAGAAAGGAGTAAAAGGCCCTCCAGGAGAGAAAATAGCAATACCTACAAAACACTGGTGTTATGCAGTTCTATTAAAGGCTGCATTCTTTCATGTCTGGTAGCTCAGAACTGTGGACAGAATCCAAGAAGTGATCATTCTCTGCACATGAAGCTAAATAAACATAGAGGCACAAAGGTAGTTTGAGGCCAGATTGGGGTGTGTGTGTGTGTGCTTGTGTATGCACACATGCGTAGGTGCAAGGCACTTTATTATTTAGGTGATTAAGAAGGTCTTACTTTATTTTTTTGTTTTATTTGTAGGAAATTTGGTTGGGGTTATGTAAGTAAGAGGAAGCTTTTGGAAAATTAGTTCTGAACAGACAGGAGAATGGATCAGAATAGGTGAGAAAAAGAGGAGACAGGGAGACAATTAAACTCTTTTCTGTTTGAATTGATGAGGTTCTGGTCCTGGTGGTGACCACAGGAATGGAAAGGAAGAGTAGGGTGTGTATGTGAAAGACACAGGAAAGAAGTATCCCCATAAAACTGTCAGTGAAGAAATAGTAACAGTTAATCAGGTGCCAAAGTGATTAAGTGAAAGTCAGAAAAGTAAACAAGACTGATACATACATCCTTTAAAATGATAAAAAGGCCCCAAAGACAAGGAATCTTATTTAAATAAACACATTTTAGCTTGAATAAGAGAGATTTCTTGCCTGGGATAGAGAACAAAACTAATTAAGGAAAGTGACTCATTGGCCTTCAGCTTATTACTTAAGAAATCTCTGAATGTATGTGTTCTTTCATTAAGATTGTGTTTACTTGGATCTTGACAGTCAGGCAGGATTCCTTTAAACCACCAAACCCACTTCCTATGTTCTTCAAAGGAAAGCAGAACTTGCCCAAGTTTCCAAGACCCAGGTTCTATGCAATGGGCTTCTTTGTGTTTGCTTCTGGGACTTCCTGTTTTATGCTCCTTGCAATTTCTTTTACATCTTCTCTCCTGTCTCCTAGAAATTTTTTCCTGTCAGATTCCTAAACTCATGTGTGAACTTTATTTAAGCATCCCTCTTGGTAGTTCCATTAGCCAGCCCACCCAGAAAATTAAACCCAATTTATAGAGTCTTGCCCAATGGTTGGAATACTGTATTTAGTAGCTTTGTATGTTTGTTGAAAAAGAATGAATAAATAAATGATGAATTTAAAAAGGGAAGGTAGGAGGATATATGAAATGAAAGGAACAATTTTATTTCGCTGATGGATTTAACCTATATGACACCAAAAAAATTGGTCGAGTTATTTTACTTCTGGTAAAAGCAGTACCACCTACGTATCAAGAGCATTGTGAATCACTTACATAATGTAGGTAAAGAGTGCTTTCAGTGGGGAAAAAATTGAATAGAGAAGCATCTCTGGTCTAGTCAGCCCCTTCAGTGATAGTGATCCATCTCCTTTGTCAAGCAGAAGTGATCTGAGAGGTGTCTGGCGTTGTGCGAACCATGATCTATGTATGTCGAAAGATCCCCTTGGTATGAGGTTGATATGTTTTCACTGCATTGCAACTATGAATAATGATATGGCAACTGACCAGCTCTGTTTGACTGGATTGTTTTCTTCCATCCCCAGCATCTCCTGATTCTATGGCCACATCTCAAATCTTTTCTCAGTTTCTTTTGTTGTTGTCTCCTCTTTTCCTCTTCTTGATCTTTCTCATTTTCTTCCTCCTCCTTCCTTCTTTACTGACTGCTCAGGCATTGACTGTGGGAACTCCTGGTTAGATGTGAGGGACTGGTGCAGACGTGTTTCTCTTTTGTCTTCATTCACCCATGAAAATGATAGTAAAAGAAGAAGAAAAGGATGATTCTTTTAAAGACAAGAAGAAGACATCAATGGATTCTATATTTTGGTCCACGTTTGAAAGCAGAACGGAAATTGCTGAATAGAGGAGCTATGAGCTGATGCATTTGCAGAGTCGCACTTGTGCCAGAAGTGAGACTGAGCTGGTTCTTCCAACAGATTGCCTGTTGGATTTCATGCATCCCAAACTGGATTTATCACCTTCCTCTTTCTATCACTGCTACTTTCACTCTCACTACAATCCCCTTCTTCCTCTGTTCTTGGATGTGCCCTGTGGTACTTATCCCAAAGGATAACAACATTAATACTTCATATTATTGTGACACTACCATTGGATGGTTGCACAAAGAAACCTGGATGTTTTGATGTCCCTACAACAACTCTTAATCTTTTTGATGTCCATTTGCATACTCAATCTGTTCTGGTTAGAGATGACATCTGTGCTCAGCTAGGGGTAAGGTGGTACTTAGACTATGTCTAGCCTGGGCATCAGGATTTCTGGGTTTGTATCTCAACTCAGCCACTGTGTTCAGAAAAGTCTCTTTCACTGGCAAGAGGTTCATCATCTTTAATGTGACATGGTTGGACTAGATAGCTTCTAGGATGTGTGCTTACTCTAAGGTTTAAATACATTCATGCAGGTTATTAATTTCAAACCAGACTCATTGCAATCCCATTGTCAGAGAGATCCTGAGCACCAATTTGGCTCCTTAATTCAGGTGGTGAATGAGCGTGTACAAGGACAGAGGTTAGGGACTGAGGCGCTGATCGGAGGGAAGAGTCTGGACTTTGATCTGCAGGCTCAGAACCTTTGTAAAAAATGCCTCTGAAGGATCTGGATACTGACTGTGCATGGGTTTGATCCTTACCTTGTATCATCTGCTGTTTCCTCTTTTTATACTTTTCTAGGAGGGAAAAATTACTCAAATAGAGCCCAGAGACAGTCTTCTCTTGGAACATACACTTGCTGATTTCAGTGATGTTTGTTCTTCATGAGAGTGCTCAGGGACTGGGAAGAAAGCTTCTCTTATCTTTTTGTTTATAAAACATGGAAGGTTGCATTTTTGTCCTTACATTACTAATCTGGTGCAAGGACCAGAACTTTCTTGGGTAAACATGGAGCCTGATTTTACAACCTCCAGTTAGAGAGGTAGACCTAGGAAAAAATAAGATGTGTGTTTGTGTTTGGACTTGTGGAAGGTTGGTATAAATTTCAGACTCTCTGTATACCTCTGACTCCATCTCAGACTGGAGAGAGGAAGAAGAGGGAGGCAGCATTTCTTTTGTTGGGCACCTGCTGTGTTCAATGTTCTGCCCTAGCTTCTTTGCTTCTTACCTTATCTTTTCAATCCTGCTTATAGGTTTCTGGTTAGGATTAACCCATTTCATATGTAGAGGAATTGACATTCAGACAGTTGAAATATCTTGTGTGTGGTGATGCATTAAACTTGGGAACTGAACTCATTCTGGTCTGACTCCAGAATCTGTTCTCTTTCTACTTGACAATGTACAACCATATACACGTTCTGAGTGGTCCTAACAAGTCATGTGTGTGTATGTTTCTAGGCAGTGGTACAGGAAATGATGCAAGGATGCCCAGTGCCTTCTGAGCATATGCATATTTATCTGAAAGGCAGGAAAGTGCTGATTCCTCATATACTTATTTGCCCTGAGCAGAACACATAGAAACCTGGAACATGGAGGGAGAATTTCTACTCATCCATGCATAGAGGTTTCAATTCTATTGGCATCTATTAAGCACAGGGTTATAAGTAGCCCAGAGTTTAGGAGCAAAGCTAGAAGTTTTCATGTGAACTCCAAGAAGAGATGCTTTCCTGTTGTCAGCTTTGTCTCTGGGTTTTTTTTGTTTTTTGCATTCCACTTCTTATTCTATATGCTACTTTCTTTGGAGAATCATCTACTTCCCTGGTTTCATCTCTCAGGGCTGAAGCAATGCCTCCTAAGTCTGACAAATCTTGCATCCAAGTTCAAGATCTGTGTATGCAGCACTTTTTGTAGTCTCCATTGAATGTTTCTCACATGCTTGGACTTCAGCATGCCCAATGCTGACCTCATTTTTTCGGCCAATATTCTCCTTTGACATTTCTCACCTCAGCAAATGGTTCCATCACCCACCAACCTGCCAACATCAGAAGCCCAGGTATCATTCTTAGCTTCTGCCTATCCCCAAATAGTCTTGATCCAAATTCTTTGCATCTCTCAAATTCATCCTCCTTTCTTTCACTGTTTAAACTCTTACCAACTTTTCTTTTCTTTTTGGTACCGGGGATTGAACTCATGACCTCATGCTTGCCAGGTAGGTGCTGTGCTGCTGAGCTATATCCTAGGCCCAACTCTCACTAACTTTGTCAAGACCCCACATCTGGAGTAGACAGCAGTCTCTACCACCACCCACATCCATCCATTCTTCTTATTGCTGTCAAATCAAAACACTTCACTTGTCTTTTTATAAGATCTGTTAGAGAACCCCTTTACCTTTGAAATCAAGTTAAAACTCTTCAATGGTCCTTAGGATAGCCGTGAAGCACATGAGTGCCTAGGTTTGAATATCAGCTCTGTAACTTATTACACATGCAAACTTGACTGCATTATGCAATTTCTCCAACTCTGTCTCCTTATCTTTAATGTGGAGTTAATAGTGCTAACATTGTAGTTTTTGTGAATATGGAATCAAATGAGAATAGTAAATGTAACCTATTAAACCAGTGTCTGGTATGTAAAAACCTAAATTTGAATGGTAGCAGTTGTGTTTTTTTTTTTTTTTTGGACAAGATCTTGCTAAGTTGCCTGGGTTAGTGACAAACTCGCAGTCCTTCTGCCTCAGCCTCCCTGCTGGGCTAACATCTAGTGAATGGTAGCCATTCTTTAATGGCAGCATCCTAAACTCTTACTGAGACTTGTAATGGCGTGACACAAGAAGTGTTATAATGTCCAGTTTCCTGCCTAATGAGATAATTCCATTTCATCATGGACTCCAAATTAGGCAGTGACTTTTCTGAGAAATACAATAAGTTGTGCTTTTCTCAACACACAATAGAGAAACATCATGGAACCCATACGTGGAGCCAAGCTATCAGAAATGACCCAAGGTAGAACTCTTAAAGTCAGCTAAATCAAGTGCAGCAAAGTCTTGCAGTCATCCTATGAACAAGAGCAGCAAGAATTAATAGCTACACATGCTTAGCACTTTGGAGAGAGGTAAATATATCCATAAATATAACTGAGAAAGAATTCATAAAGAATGGATGTGGAGGCAAAAAATAAGATTCCCATTATTAGTAGACCAAAATCTAAGGTAGAAAGTGAACCTGTCAGCATGGAAGTGTGGGAAAGAGTAGCTCAGTATAGTTTTTAAAATGTTCCCTTAACTACGATGGTTAAGAATTATTCCTATTTTTTAGAATTATTGCTTCTCCTGTTATCAAGTATCATAAGCCATTGTATGGTTTATTGTACATAATTATGTCCAATAAATATATATCATTTTCATTCATCATCATTCATTCGTTTCATTCATTCATCATTCTCTACAAACTCCTGTGTTTTCTGTATGAAATACAGAGTTAAAAACCCTTCTAGTTACTATGACATTCAGATACCTGGAGGGGGATAGGATCCTACGTGACATTTCTTAAGAAATCCCTTTTCTGTGAAGCTGATTGACTCTCTGCTCTCATATTTTCTGTCTTGTACTTGACCATTATATATGCTGTTTGAAGTATTCCCATTGTTTCCTGGTTGAATCTAGAGAGAAAGAGATTCTTCGCTACCTGGACTAGAATAGCCAAGTGAAGGGAGGCCGCCCTGGAAATTCGCGAGTGATGGTGGCAGAGATGGCTGTGCCAGTAGTCTACCGAGGGATTGCTGTACAATTTGGGCTAATAGATTATGGCAAGCTAAAGAGAGAGAGCACTGTGAGGAATGGCACTATCCTACATGGACTTCTTTCATAAAGGGTGTAATATTCTCAGAGTTTTGCTCCACCCGAGAATATGTGGGGGGCAAAGCGCTCTGGAGCTGGAGAGACATGGGCTTGCCTTTGCACCTCCATTCTTTGCTAACAGTCAAGTTCTTTCAGTAAGCACATTACCACTCAGACTCTTAGTTTTCTCATTGGAACTATGTTGAAAGAGGATGAAGGGAGCAGGCAGAGGAAACTCTCAGTACATTTCATGACACAACAGTGTCAATTTCTCTTTCCTTCTTTTTTCTTTTCTTCCATCTCAGACCAGGAGGAGGGGACTGTCTGAATGCCATTGTCAAAGGAAGCTGGGTTTCCCCGAAACCCAATTCCTTCTTAACTGAGCGTGTTCTTCAGGAACATGAGCATTCTGAAGTGTGGACTCCAGCACACAGATCTACCCTTCTACCCCAGGTGGACAAAGAGGAAGGGAGATTTTGACTACTATGTGGAAGAATTTCTAATCCTTTAATTCTGAAGTGTTCTCCCTAAAGTCCACCCTTCTGGAGAGGGCTGGGAAGGCAGGGTTTATTATGTAACATGGACTTGATGTTAGGATTTGCACATGGAGTTTTCATTACCAGGCCACATAAAAAGCAGAAGAGCTCAATGTAAAAGATTTAAAAAAAATTTTTTTTCCCACAAAGATAGATAAGTCAGGGGGTCTGACACATTCTTCAGTCTGTGGTTCTTAAGAACAAAGATAAATGGAAAAGAAAGATTCTATTTTTATGCTTTGAAAGCATTTGCTTTGGGTCAGAAAAATAGCCAGTTAGGATATTTAGTCCTGTCAATACAGCTTAGATCAGGCCTTTCTACTTCTTTTTCCCTTCTTTAGAAAAAAATTAATTGGGGAGCTGGCCGTGTAGGGAGATAGGAGGCTGCATGAGACTTACAAACTTGCCTGATCACAAAAGGATTAAGGAAACGAGACCTTCTTCAGTAAAGGAAAAACCCAACAGGCTTTGGAATGAGAGACCCCTCAATTCAAATCTGATTTCTGCTTCATATCTGTGTGACTCCGGGAAAATAATTTAAGCGCTTCAAGCTTCAGTTTTCTCATCTATATATTGGAGGTGATAGAAATGACCTTGCATGTTAGAGCAATTAAATGAGATCTACTATATCATAACGATCAAGTGTTTGGTACCTATTGGAGACAAAATGCATTGATTAAAGCAATACCTGGAGCGTACACCAAAAATATTCTAAGGAAAAGCAACGTTGCTACCTAGGAGCACATCTCACGTAGAATCCAGGAGAGAAGAAAACTTGCCTGCCCATTCTTGTATTTTTTTTTGAGATTTTTTCAGAACAATGACTGAAAAATAAACAAGGTAAGTAGAAAGCACATACTGTATTGTTATTCTTAAATAGCCTCTATTTATGCACCAACTCTTTGTATCATCTTTAAAAAAATCTACATATATGAAATAAAAAATGAGTTTAGAGCATGTCAGGTAGGGCATATTGTAATTACATGGGTTAACATGGTTACTGACTTTAAGAGCTTGCTAGTAAACAATTCAAAAGAGGGAAAGAAAAAGTTAAATAATTCTCTTCATCTGAGAGAGAACATGATCCTGCTGTTTAAGAGAGGAAATGGTTCTTCGACATCACATTCCCAAAGGAATTTGCCACTGGGAATTTATAACACTGTAACCGCTACTTGATATACTGGGTAATATAAGGAAGACTATCTTCATACTGACCCTCTTACAATTGCCTAAGTGTGTTCCGTTGGGCTTTTAGCATATTCACCTTTGTTTTGAAACATTGAGTAGACTTGGGCTTTACTTCTGGTTCAACTACTTTGTTGTATGACCTTGGGAATGGACTTACCCACTTTTATCCTTGGCAAAGTAGAGTCCAAAATATTACTCTTCCTCTTCTGTGGTATTGTAAGCACTGCGTAAGCAGAGAGTCATAAATTATTCTACTTGGAACCTTGTATAGATTAGATTGTCAATACACTGGTTCAATTCATTTCCCTTCTCTTCATTATTGTGTAACCTCGTGTTTTTTTTTTTTTTTTCTGAGAGTGTCTAGGCTAATGAGTTAATTCACTTTCAAGTTCCTGTGTTTAGTTTCTACTCTCTTATCCTCCAAGAACCCCAGAGAGGTAGTTCTGGAATACGGGTCTAAACATGTGTCTTTCAGCTGGGTACAGAATGAAGTGAGATTACTTGGATGGACAGTCAGAGCTCCTCACCCCAGAACTTCTGCTGAACAGAAGAAATACTGATGTCCACTACTGCCAAACAAGTACTCTGTGTTGTAAATGTTTTAAACCACGGACTGCCCCTGCATATAACATGTTTTTTCACTGGCTCCTTCCTCTGCCTGTAGCATTCTTTGCCTCACCCTCCCGGCCAGGTTAGACACACATTTATTCATTCTTGAAGATCATTCAAATAGTGCCTTTTCTGATATGGCATCCTTGGCGACTCTGAGTTAGTCTCCCTCTCTCTGAATATTGTGGTGACTCTTGCATTCTCTCGCAATATACACTCTGTCTTTCTATAGTTAGACAATGACCTATTTTGAGACCAGAGTTGATGCCTGCTCTTATCAGCCTTTGCTTTAGTGCCTAGGTTCATGCTTTTTGTATCTAGTGCTACATGGTGACTCCACTGGACTGCTTCACACTTCTGCTGTAGCCTTTTCTGCATCGCTCCTGTGGTACCTTTCCTTGCAGCATTTGGGGCTTTTTGAGAACAGGGATGCAGGGACCTTGACCATTTAACCCTGGCATTTCCAACACTTTCCAATCAGTCTATAGTGAAGAAATAAATGCTTGTTAAATAATGAATTAAAGTATTATGGGTGAATGAATAAGTGAACACCTCTGAACCCAACATTGCCTACCTTTCAAATAAGGGGATACTGGGATTCAGCTTGATATGTTAATGTGTGTCTATTATAGCAAATCTCATTAAAGGAAATTCTCTGGAATTATATCTTAGATGAAAGTTAAATTTGAATATTGAGCTGTAAAGTAAAAATCAAGTAAATAAGGACAATCCTGACAATCTCTTAGGAATATATACCATTGAAGGTAGTATTTCTTCTGAAGTTCAATTCATTCAATTTATCTTCTTTACTGAAAAATTTAATGTTTCATATATCATCAGGTAATAAGTAATTGGCCTATGTCAAGAATTCACATTGAATAAAAAATATGTATCCTATAACACTGGACTGGATTGAGAGCCCAGGGGAAGAGTCCCTAGGAGGGCAGTTGATGATGGCAAGGTCTTGATGAAGAATGGGTAGAGGTTGAGTTTTCTGGGCACAGAGAGATAGCAAACTAAGGACAAAAGTCAAAGACAAGGCCTAGGTCAAGTCCAAAGATAGGGACAGAAATGGATAAATCAAGGAGCCAATAGAAAGAGATGGGCTCTGTGGCAAGAAAAAACATGGAAAAGCTGAGAAAAGATTGCAAAATACAGGAGAAAATTCCAGGAGCAGAATCCAGGGAGGAAGACAGAGAGGTTCAAGTTCCTTCCAGAAGATGCCTCTGTGAAGACAAAGAGGATTCTCTGAGGCCATGGGCTTGTGTAGCTGAGCCCCTCTGGGAGCAGGGTTTCCTAGGCAAGACTCTGGGCTGCAATGCCTTTTGTTTATTCCAGGAGTAGTGGCTTCCAGATTCTAAGTAGTGCTTCGGTTGCAAAAGCAATACAACTATCGCAACATTCAAACTTCAATATTGAACTATATAAAATAGAGATGAAGAGTCTCTCTTAACCTCCCTACTGCCCCCAGTCTTGATTCCAAGGGAAAATGAGTGCAAAGCATATTGTGTATAAACTTCTACATGTTAGGGGCATACATTCAAACACAAACACTCACATGGTGGCTTCTTAAGAATAATTTTTAAAAAATGCTACTGTCACCTACATTCTGTTAAGCCTCATTTTTTTCTCACTTGGCAATATATCATAGCATCCTTTCATACCCTTAGCTTTTGTTGCTGGATATTTCTCAAAGTAAAAAAGGACTATTAAATTATTAGATGATGAGTGACTATTAAGACAATTTCTTCTTCATGAAGAAAGATTTTCTTCCATCCTTTTCAGTCTGTTAGCCCCAGTGAACCAGAAATTAAAGATTTATGTTACTAATTATTATATTTTAAATAAAATTTTAAGGGCAAAGCTTTGCTGGAAATATTGTACATGGTAATTGTGTTTACTGATCGTCACCACTCCTGAACAGCAATACACAGTATAAAGCTCAAGTAATTAGAACAATAAGCCCAGGTTAATTAAAATACTGGGTAACATTTGGGCAAGAACAAAATCCACTTTAGAGATTTTCCAGATGCACATTCATTTTGTAGGTACTTAATTCATCCTGGGAGCCGGTGCTGACAAGGTAGGATGCTTGGCACTAATCAGCACTGGTCTGCCTTTGATCAGGTCACGCACATTTCTCTTTCCTGGCTCCAGGACCAACTTCGGAAACCTGGGTCCAGTTGCTAGGAAAGCATCACTGCAGTTGCTGAAGCCTAATCTTGGGTTATTACCATCCATGCTGCTTGCCTTAATGTTTACAGGCTGGCTAATTAAAGCAATTAATCAAGCCCCCAAGAAGTTTGGATGCTGTCTGGAGTTTCTTCTGTCTTTTCCCTCCATCTGGCGCAGAAGACCTGCTTCCCTTGAAGTCCTGGTTTCCATGCCTGGTCATTGTTTTGGTTACATTGGGAATAGTTCCTCTCACTGCAGTCAAGGCCTTGTGCTGTGAGAGGGGAGCATAAAGGCCAACCCTCTAAGGTGTCCTCCTGGGCAGTGTCTGCTCACAGCTTGGGTCAGTAGCCCTTCATTTAGTCTTCACTGATCACACCTGCATTGTTAATATTCTTACCCATTTGTTCCTTAGCCTCTATGCAGGATTGGTTCCAGGACCCTAGAAGATACCAAAATCCATGGATGGCCATGTTTCTTGTATAAAATGATGCATTATTTTCCTGTAGCCTTGTCTTCCTCCTATATACTTTAAATTATTTCTGGATTGCTTATAATACCTAAAGCAAAAGAAATGCTATGTAAATAGTTGCTATAGTTTATTAAGTGGGGAATAATGACAAGGAAAAAAGCCTGTACATGTTCAGTACAGATTCAATATTTTTCCCAATATTTTAATTTACAGTTGGTTTATTGAATCTGTGGATGAGGAACTCATGGATAAGGAGGACCAACTGTATATGTCTTTGAGTTTCTTTCAAGTTATGTTTCCTATTTATGTTTTTAGAGTTTCATCTAACTCTTGCATATAGGAGCACCCAATAATCACCTCACCTTCCCTATAGTTCCTTTCCACCCAGTGAGTTTTGGTTTAGGAGAATAATTATGTCAACAGGTAATCTTGGAGAAGCCTCTTTGGTCCAGGTGCTGTACTGGGCACCATAAAGGAACAGAGACAACTAAGACATAGTTTTTGCATGTAAGGGTTTTACAGACTGTTGAAAAATGAAATAGATTTGCAAATGACTGTAAGACATGAATCTCACAAAGGAAGGTCAAAGTTGCCACATACTCTTTAGTGCAAAAGAACACTCTAGATGGAGAGATCTGAAAGAATTTCATGGAAGAGGTGGCATTTCAGTTGGGATTTTGGTTTTTTATAAACAGGCTTGGGTCTCTCTCTCTCTCTCTCTCTCTCTCTCTCTCTCTCTCTCTGTTAGTAGGTAGGCCAAAGAGAAAAGATCAAGGTGCTTCCAGGAAATGAAACCTCCAGCCTAAGCAAAGACAGAATTTAAAAGACTTCATGGCTGTGTTTGTGCAGAGTCTTGCGTTCATCACAGAGATAAAATGGTGTTGAGACCGTGGCTGGCAGCTTCTAGCATCAGAGGTTAGGTGAATTTGGAACTCAACTTCCTCTTGATGCTGTCCTCCTTTCCTTCTGGAATATACCCTCCCTTCCTGGCTCCCTACTTCCTGACATGCTGTCTGAGTTTCCAGGGTCTCCTTGCTTTCTTTCCCCTTCTCTAAAAAAGCCCATTCTTAGGAAGAAATCCAACAGTCTTGTTTGTATGTGAGTTTGGATTCCAGACTGCCTGCTGCCACTTAGTCTGCCTTAGCAGGGGACTGATTTTACCTACTGCAGAATTATGAGGGGGACTGGGTGCCTAGGTCTCTTCTGCAGCTAGGAATTGATAGCAGGAAGTGGGCTTCCCTCCCTGTTGCCTGGCTCGTTGAGGCAGAATGTCACACTTGCACGGTCAGACAGTTTTTTAGAGGAGAAGCACCCTAAGCTTCTGTCCCTGGAACAACAGGTTTTGTTTCTCATTACTTTAATTAATGGAGTAAATAAATACAGCAGGATGTCTGCTTCAGATTTTAACTTGTTTTTATTTCCCTTCTTTGTTCTAGTGAAAGTCCCTTTCCTCCTCCTTATAAAGTTAATGCCCTCAGAGGCCCTGGGGAGCATGCATAGTAGGCCTGCTGAGGAAAAGCAGAGGAGCTTTCTTTTTCTTAGGAGGGGAGAAAACAGTTGCAGGGAAGTATTGGTGTGAGAAGACATTTTTTGTTGAAGTTTCAGGGAGGAGGAAAATGTTTATTTTCTGGAGGGAGTGATCTTAATGGAAGGAAAGTGATTCTAGGTCTATAAAGAATGGTCATCGGAACAAATCTTGGGCAACCTGAAATGTGGAGAGTCTGTGGGAAGGACTGAAAGGCCTGGTTGTTAGACACTGCAATCCCGTACACTCAGTCAGGGCACTTTAGGATACAGTTAGCACTGATGGGCAGCCTTTCTTGCTTCAAAAAACTCAGTGTTGCACACTGTGGATCAGCAAGCTGCTACCCAGGATTACTTGGTGGGCAGTGAGGGACTGGCTGATCATGACCACACTGTTGGGCAGCCAGAAGTGTACAGGGGAGAGTCCAGGCTTTCTCTGTGTTTCCAAGATATTCAGACATTCCCTTTCTGGTTCTATGTAAACCCTAGGATTTGGGGGAAATCTTAAGGGGAAGGAATTGAGAACAACCAAACAAACCAGAAACTACTAAACAAGATCATTTATTTGTGACCTTGGAGGAATTCCTGGGGCTCTAATAAGCAGTGCTTGGAGCAGGGAGTTACTGGAGAAAGAAGTGGTCTCCACAGACTCATGACACTTATCCCAGACTTGTGCTTGTGAAATGTTTGTAGACTGAGGCAGGAGGATCACAAGTTTGAGGCAGTCGGGACAACTTACTGACTTAGCGAGTCCCTGTCTCAAAATAAAAAGGGGTGGGGATGTAGCTCATGCAACTCAGTGCAAATGCCTGGGTTCAATCCCTAGGAGTGGAAAAAAAAATACAAACACAAACAAAACTCCAAGATTGTGGTCTGTATTTATTCCCACTGTACTCTTGTACCTGTGTTTTAGTGGATCTCATAAA
Source organism: Cuniculus paca (assembly GCA_004365215.1). Lineage (NCBI taxonomy): Eukaryota > Metazoa > Chordata > Mammalia > Rodentia > Cuniculidae > Cuniculus > Cuniculus paca. Next base: position 5,696 of record RJWT010009444.1, on the reverse strand, counting down.
ATGCCTGTCATCCATACTCTACCTTGAACTGCCTACAGGCAGGATTTGCGCTTATCTGTGTCTCAGCTCCTAGCCCATGGTAAGCATCAAGTAAATGGTTAAATGATTACATGTGCCATTATTTCTTTGGGCCCAAGAGCAATACTTTGTATTTAGTAGATGTTTATCACTTTCTCCTGTAGAACAACAAAAACCTCATCTTACATGTACTCAACAGAGCACAGACAGACAAAACTGAAACTAAGTCACTATGAAAATACTAACCTTGCCTATTGTTTATCATTTAATTGCATTAAAATACATTCTGCTGTAAGATTCTTTGGGGCACACACACACACACAAAGATTAACGCGTCTCTAAGTGTATTTTCTGTTGTTACAGCAAATTGCACAAGGTGGGGTAATTTAGAAAGAAAATGAGTTTACTTTGGCTCACAGTTCTGGAGGGCCAAGAGCATGGTGCCATATCTGCTTAGCTTTTGGTGTGAATTCCGTGCTGCTTCAACTCATGGAGGAAAACCAAAGCAGGTGGGAATGTGTGAAAGAGAGAGTAACAGAAGCTGAAGAAGCTGAATTTGCTTTATAGCAACCTGCTCTCACAGTAACTAATCTAATCCTGTGATGTGAAAGCAAGAACTGAGCCTGTGAGAAAGGTCTTCATCGCCCTAATGATCTAATAACCTCCTAAAAAGCTCATCTCTCAACATGATTGTAGTGGGAACTGCTGAAGTTTGGGTGAATGTTCCCCAAAAGTGTATGTGTTGAAGGTTTGGTCCCCAATCCATGGCATTACTAGAATATGATGGAACTTTTCAGAGGCAGGGCCTGGCCAGTCACTGGGGGCATGCCCCTGGAAGATCCCAGCCCCCTTTCTCTTTTCATTCCAAGACATGAGGTAAATGAGCTTCCTCTGCCAGATGCTTGCTTCTTGATGTGCTGCCACAGTCCTAAAAGCCACAGGGCTAACTGACCGTGCTCTGAAATTTCCAAAACTGTGAGCCAAAGTAGATCTTTCCTCTTTTTAAACTGATTACCTCAGGTATTTGTTATAGCAAACGAAAGTTGACTAACACAGGGACCAGTTTCAACATGAATTTTGATGGAAACAAGCCATAGCATCATGTTTCTAGCAATTATTATTATTATTATTATTATTATATTATTGTTTCCTTTCTCCCTGAAAGGAAATATTTTACTTCTTTCTGGAGGTAAGATTCAGAAACAGACATTTCTCAGTCTTCAGGGGAAGTAAGTTGTAAATATGTTCTATCAAATTTTAGTTAGAAATGATTCCTTCTTATGTGGGGAACAATTGTGTATTTTCTTTTTGCTGAGTTTACATCTTCTTTAATGAGAAGCATGATGCCAGGTAAGCTGGAGCATTGAAAATGTACTGTTCCCTGAGCCATTGGCTGACTGGACATTCCCTAGTACTGAATGTTGAATGATGGCAGGAGCAGGGTTGGCAGACCTGGGTCTCAGTCTACCTGAGACACCATGACTTTCCTGTCATCTATCTAGAGCTCAGGAAGGACCACCAGGAAGGATCCTCTGGAAGGATCTTCTGCTCTGGCTTTCACTTCTAGAGACTGATATATGTAGAGGAGGAACAGGTCAGAACCATCCCACAGCAGTTAGAATTATCCCTCTATTGTGAATCTGCTCTCTAGAGCTTGGGGGTGGTGGGGGTGGATCTGTCTTCATTTTCATCACCACCACTCCAGCTCTTAACTTCAGATCTTGGGAGATCAGAGGCTTGGGCAGGCTGAAACTGGGGCAAAGACAGCACTGTGAGTGGGTGATAAACACGTCTGAATCATCCCACGTTGCCTCCCAAGTGACAGGGGAAAACACTAGTAGGGAGTAAGATCCAAATGTTACCAAGATTTAGCTAGGGTGATTCTTTTCTGCCTGCCCCTGCTCTAAGGGTTTGCAGCAAGAGTCTTCCTTTGAGCAACTGGAGGAGTTGGTTTGTGATTCATGCCAATTGGTTGTAGCAAACCTCTATTAAGTGCTTGCTAGGTACCCAGTGCATTCACTAGGGTGATACTAGAATATTAGAAGTCTTGACTTCTGCCTTCAATGAACTTACCACTAAGAAGATTCATTCACTCATTCATTCATTCATTCATTATCATTTTCTGAAGAGCCACCTGGAGCTTTGTGTAGTGCTAATTAGTAAAGGTGAAACTGACTGAGGCATGATACCACCCTCTAAGAACGTTACTGTCTCATAGACTGGTGAAGGAGACAGGTGCCTTCAAAATGAGTGAGGGACGTAGGCAAGTCAGAGCATCAGAGGAGTGTGGAAGCAAAGAGGAGGGTTATCATTTCCAGAGCAAGCATGGGTTAGGAGGGGCTTCTTGGAGGAAGTGATGTTTCATGGCATAATGAAGGATAAGCAAGCATCAGTGAGGAAATAGTATAATTTATGAGCAATTTGCTTTCAGAAGATAGAGGTAACTGAACTTCGATAATTTAGGGAATAGTTTGATGGTTCAGAAAAGCAAAAGGCTAGGGTATTCAGAAAAGCAAAGGCTAGCTGTCTCTTATACCTCCTGAATAGATCCACAACTAGCTGGAAAACAATTTAAGAGACAAGACAATGACTGAAGTCTTGCATTTTTCTGATAAGAGTGCAGATTAGTACAACTGTTTGGGAGAACTGGCAATATTTCCTAACTTTAAACATATGGTGAGCCTATGACATAGGAATTTCTACCATCAGGTAGAATGGAAATAGGTTCATGCATTCATCAAAAGACTTGTACAAGAATTTCACAGTAGCACTATTTCCAGTAGTGGAAGGCACAGGAAACTGCCAACACCATCATCAGTGTAAAATGGACCAGCAAATTGTGGCATATCCACAACTATAGGTAACAGAATAAATGAACCCCACAAATTTAACATTGAGCAAAAGAAGCCAGACACAAAAGTGTACATTCCACATGATTTCATTTTCATATAAAGTATAAAGAAAGGTAAAATGAATATATGCTCATGTAAGTCAGGATAGCTGTTACATTTTGGTGAGTAGTTACTGGAAACCAATGTGTCAGTGTCCTGGTAATGTTCTTGTTCTTTATCTGAGCATTGGTAACATGCAGATATTCACTTTGCCAGAATTCAGTGAGTTGTTTATTCTCATACAGATATGGTATGCCTCAGTAAAAAGTAGAAAATCATCTGTAGTCTGGGGTGAGATCACAGGTCAGAGGCAGACAGTAAGAGCTGTAGGCATCTGTACTATAAAATAGGTGTCAAAAGTAAATTGGGTCTCCTTGGGTTGATTCCTAGGAATTTTGGTGTTTGTGTCGCTAAATCAAGCAATTCAGTCTCCCCAAAGGTGGCCTCATCCCATTCCTTTAGTTTTGGCAACAGGTAATACTATTTCAGGAAGCAGAATGAGGTTGTTGACAAAGCAAGTTTCTTCCCTTGTGATTTAGTCTCTGTGCATTACCAGTGGACAGCTTGACTCTGCCCCTTGATTTCCACATTCAGTGAATGAGGATAACAGTCTGGGGCTGCTCTGACAGATGTTGCTATGATTTGTTCCTAACCCCACTAATTGCCTGCCTGCCAGATTCCAGCAGGAAAAGGAATATGACAGAACTATGCAAATATGAGAAGGGTCATTGCATAGGAACCCAGGGGGCTGGAAGACACATGGTTGCCAGGTACCCCTGGAATGGTGTGTGCACAATCAGGACATCATTCCCTAGTGCTTGGTGCTTCCAGAAAAATCTTCCATGGAGCTAGTATTGCTCTTGTATCAGCATTTCATGTTGTCCCCTGACATTTGATCAAGGCCCTGAACCACCATTGTGCTCTCTTCCCCAATTAAGAGAGGATCCAGTGGCACTTCAACACCAGAAAGGTAACTTCTCTCTACCCTAGAGAAGAAAGCAGGGGAGAGGAGATAGGAAGTGAATACTCATCATTTCTCTAGGCTTTGGCTAGCATGCTGTCCTTTCTTCTTCACTCACCAGGAATGTCACAAAAAGAGACATGGAAAAAGATGTGGCATAGTTTGTCAGTGTCCCAGACAGACTGGGATCCCAGATTAGGCCAGAGCTTCAGTGGAGAGAGAAGAGAAGGAAGAACATGGGTCAAAATGCTGACTTCCTTTCAGACTCCCTGCTTGAGGTTTTACATTTGACGCTCTTTCCATTGTTTAATGATTCTCTATTGAGTATCTGCTAGGGCTTGGACCCTGGCGATGCCATGGTGCACACACAAATCAAACTAGACCCTAGCTCCATGGAGCTCAGAGCCTAGTGGCAAGACAGATATTAAAAGCTATTCACACTAAGGATTAAGTAAACAAGTCTGTGGTAACTACTGGGGAAAAAGAGACTAAGGATGTCAGAGACGTCACAAGATATTCTAAACAAGTTTGGGTTAGTGAGAGAAGGTGCTACAGGGGAGATGATTTGAAGGTAGTACTTGAAGGCTGAGCAGAAGTTATTGCGTGAAGAAATAAGGGACACATTCTTAGCTGAGAGAGAACAGTTTGCACAAAGGTCATGAGGCAGGAAGGACAGTGATATTCAGAGAAACCCAGAGAAGGCCAAGAAGGGAGAAAACCCCCAGAACCAGCTGAGGAGACAGTTGACATTCAGACTGGAGGCCTTGTGGATTTGGGGAAGAATTTAGATCTTGATTATAAAGGTGATGGGTGGCTATTAAAAGGTTTCATGCAGGATAAAGACATACTTATGCTCATGTTTTTAAAAAGGTTACTCTGAATTCTAGGGAGGACAGAGGAGCAAGAGGGTCGGAGATAAGAGTCCTATCTTTAATCTAGGCAAAGATTATGGTGGGTAGCATAGAAAGAATGATAGTAATGATGGAGAGGAGCAAGTTGCATTTGGGTGGTAGGATGGACAAAGTTTGATGATGAAAGTGATGAGTGAGGGAAAGGAGGATGTGAGGTATGACTACCAGGTTTTGGGCCTTTGCAACTTGAGGGATGATAATATTCCTGCTGGATTTATTCCTGGCCGACATGGGGAAAACAAGGAAAAGCAGATACTCAGAGAAGATTATAGCATCTGTTTTTATCTTATTTAACTGATAGGAAAGTCCTCTCTCTGTAGATAAAAGACAGATAAATGCTTACCAAAAATTTGACCAAGGTGTAAGGTTCAGTTATCTAAATTTTAGAAGCAAGGTGCTTTATGTTTATTTTAGAGGTTTGTGTCTGCTGTATACTTTTGCAGCGTGTCAAAATTTATAGAGCCCTTGCAAATACCTCACCCCACTTTAATTTTTACACATGCATCTTGATGCAATAAACAAAGCAGTTATCATTATATCTATTTTTATGGGCAAGGATATTGAGGTCATTAACTTGGTCACTGTCAGAGAGCTATAGCTGGTGTGAATGGGATTGGAACTTGTGGGCCTATGGCTGTCAGTTCTTGCTTTTCCTACCACCCCTCACTGCTACATTTAACAAACACTAGAATCAGATAGATTGCTTGGTAGACTCATGTTGAGCAATTTACCTAACATCTCTGAGCCTCAATTTCTTTACCTGTAAAATGGAACAAATAATATCTACCTCAAGAGGTTGTAACCAGGGTTCAGTGAACAGTTGTTTATTGAACTACTTAGCACAATGCTTAACACAAAGTAAGCACTCAGTATTCATTAGATGGGAAGCTTCTGCTGAGTGTTCACATCTCATTC
>RJWT010009443.1:0-25192 GCA_004365215.1 Cuniculus paca | reverse complement strand
GGGTGGAACAGTTCCTCCATGTGCAGAGAGGATAACCTTACACACAACCCTCTGTTACAGAGAAAGATCTCCCCACTAATCGCTGCCCTGTCACCCTTGCTACAACCACACTGACAGCAGGCCAGCCTGGAGCTGTGGCCACACTTGGGCTTCCAAGAGGCCGTCTCTCGCGATCAAAGGCTGGGTGACGCCAGCAGTCTCCAGGGCTTCCTGAAGTGTTTCTCTGTATTCAGGGGATTACATGTCTTCCTTGCATGGCAGTTGAGCGGCGAAGGAGAGTTTATGAAACCGTCTCCCCAGCCCCCCATCATGCCCCTCTCCTTTCACACCTGTCCCGTTTGCATGACACAAAAGAGACCCTCCCTGGCCTCCTGCATCTGTATTTACCTGTCCCCTGCCTGTCTTCTGTGTCTTGGGTGCCCGCAGGTGTGTGCCCGAGAGGAACTGGAGGAACACACTCCACCTATGCAAGGACAGCCCTTGCGGTGCCGGCGAGCTTTTCCCACGGTCTCTGGGGACTGCAGCCTCGCTCACACTTCCACCCCAACCTGAGTATCATAATGGGCAAAAGGCTCACCAGAGCTGCACTAAAATGCAATAAACAGAACTCAAGTTTAAAGAGACGATTGTTCCAAGTCTGTTACTTTCCAGCAAATTATGTAATCCAGGAACTGAGATGAATTTGCAAGCCCCTGTCTGCCTTTCCCTACAGTGTAGTTTCAGGGAGACCAGGAGAAATCAATACATCTCTCCTGGCATCCACTGCATGGAATGAAATCCAGATTCATAACCACTGCAGGCTCAGCTGTCATTAGATCATTGCTTTTTGTGTAGAAAGCTCCCTTGGTTATAAATGCAGAGTGGCAGGCAGTGAAAGCAATTTGGCTCTGCTGGCAGCTGTGGTAGACGCTGCAAGCCTGTCAGGTCATCGATTAATTCCTGGAAGGCTCTCCGGTTCCTGGCTGCAGGCCAGCTGGCGAGGCAGGCACAGGGGTGGGGAGAAGCTGCACCTCGGGTGTGTGCATCCCGGAGACCCCAGGCCTCCACCATACAGGGCCTGGTAGAGCAGCCTCGACCCACACGGGAATGACTCATTTAACTCAGAGGGAAGCAACGCTGCTTTTGTTCTGGCTATTTCCTCTCCCTTTCTTCACGGCATCAGAGCATCAGCATTTCCCCTAGATTTATGACACATGCACCCTTCCCCTATCCCTCCAGCCACTCAGAACTGACTTAGCTGTTGTCCTGTGCTTACCTTTTGCCCTGAACATAGGTGTCCTGCCTCCTGATCCTCCCTTAATTGCAAAGGGCACGGATTTATGTCTCTGCAAAGATTCTGTAGACTTTTTCCTGCATTCAGGATGCTTCGAGAGCCATATCTGCATTGGGTGTGATGCTGGGATCACACGCAGGGCCTTGGCTGCCTCCAGAGACCACAGGGATAGTAGATGATTACACAATGGCCCATATCAGCCAGTGTCACCATGACTGGGTTCAGTACCTGTGCTTAACTGCAGTCTGCAAATGTTAAACAGAACATTCCAGAAACAAACAATGCACAGGTTTTACATTGTTGTCCTGCAAAGCCTGATGAAACCTCGAGACATCTCTTTTTGCCCATCCAGGACACAAGCCATACCCCTGTCCAGATTGTCTACACTGCTGGCCTCAGTCACATGGCAAGATGCACATCACATGTGACCGCTGGGGTGTCACAGTGCTGTGTCTCAGTGACCTTTGTTTTATTTAATATAGATTTATCCTACTTTAGTGTAGTCATTGTTAATGTCTCACTGGGCCACCTTTATAAACCAGCCCTCATCATGGGTACATGTATAGAGAAAAGAAACAGCATATATAGAGTTTGCAATTTCAGACACTCATTGTGGATTGTGCTGAATGAACCTTCTGTAGCCATCAAAATTGCCCTTGAAATGCAAAGGAGAAATGCAGACACCCCAGACAAACAAAACCTGAAAGAGTATGTCACCAAAGGACTCGCTTGGGAGAAATGTTAAGAGAACTTCTTTGGAGACAAGACAATGACATGGGTTATAACTGATGCTTACATTAAGAAAGCAAGTAGGTTACAGAAGAAATGAAAGATAAAATCTTTTACTTTTCTTATTAACTAATCTAATTGATTACTGTTTGTTCAGTAGCACAGTACCAACAATGTCTTGTGTGATTAGATCATACTTCAGTGAAATGAATGAGAGCCATGTAAATGCTGGATGCCAGGGAGGAATTGGGAATACTCCATTAGAAGGTGCCCGCATGCCTATGGGACAGCCTAGTGCTATATGAGAATTTATCTCTTTAGGTTAGATGTAAATGTATATTGCAAACTCTAAAAAGCAAGTATAAATAATATGCTGAGAGGAAAGAAAATTGAACCAAATTGGACTAGTCTGAAAAAGAGGAAAGACAAAAAATAAATAAAAGAAAGGTACAAGCACAAAAAATTAGGCATTACACATGAACCCAACAATATCAAAAATCATTCTAATGTGAATAATCTGAACCATTAATTGAAAGACAGAGCATCACAGGTCAAACACAAAAGAAGACTCTAGCTGGGAACCTGCACCATGCACAGGCCACCGCTGGAATGGGGACAGCCAGACCCAAGCCTTTCCCCGTGAGTCAGTGCCATTTGCAGATCAAGGACTGTGGTGGGGAGAGAACGAGGCCCCACGAGGAAGCAAGTGCCCACTGCAAACCAGCGCTATGCACAGGCCACTGCCAGAGTGGGGATAACCAGACCCCAGCCCCTTCTGGCATGTGGACTGCAAACAAGAAGTACTAATCCCCCCACTCCAAGTGACCAGCTGATCTGGAGAAACACAGGCTGTGATGATAGCTATCAACGTAAAACGCAATTGGATGCCTTGGTGCTTTGGTGTTTCACTGACCTTGCAGGTCTAGGGCCAGTGGTTTGAGCATCCGTTCGGAGGATAGCGGTGCGCAGCGTGGCATCTAGGGGGGATCTCCTTCTCAGGGTGGTAGCCATTATTGATTCTCTATTGTCTTGTTTTAAAGTCCTATATCATTTTCATTGTTTTGTTGGGTTGGGTTTTACTTTTATTTGTTTTGTTTGATTATATCTGATGGCATGAGCAGCTATTTCAAAGATAGCAAGATATATTATGGTAGCCATGTTGGATTTACTAATATCTTGTTTTGAAATCCTTTATTGCATTGATTGTTTGGTTTTTAATGTTTCTATTCTATTCTGTTCTGTTTGATTTTTACTATGTCTGAAGGTATCTGCAGTTATTTGGGAGACATCAAAAGCATTATGGTAACTATTGTTGATTTTGTAATGTTTTGAAGTCCTATATCACTTACACTGGTTTGTTTTGATTGGTTTTATTCTGTTTTATTTTCCTTGGTTTTATCCTCTTTAAAATAAAATTTTAAAAAACACAAAAGAAGACTCTCAATATAAATACATTTAAACTTAATAGAGCTGTGCATCAACTGGGTTTAATTGACATGCATAGAATTCTTTATTCAACAATAGAATATGCACGCTTCTCAAACCAACTCAGTGATAAGAGTACCAGGTATATCTTCAAGGGAAATGAAGACTTATGTTCACATGAAAATTTGTGCACAGATGTCCAACGTAACACTATCATAATAACCAAGAATGGGAAACAATTCAAACATGTATCAACTGGTAAGTGAATAAAGAAAATGTAATATATTCATACTACAAAAATTATTTATCAACAAAGTATAGAAACATACAACATCATGGGTGATTCTGGAAAATAATATGCTAAGTAGTAAAGTTAGTCAGGAAAGACCACATGTGTATGATGAAACATATATGAAATTTCCAGAATAGGTGAATCTTCAAAGGCAGGGTGTAGATTAATCATTGCCTAAGGAGAATGGAGAGTGATTAGTAATGAACTTACGTTTCTTTTTAGGGTGGCAAAAATGTTCTAAAACTCATCAAACACATTTTGTACTATGTTAATTGTAACTAAAAACTCCATTTTAAAACTATGCCATCTATCTTTCAGGATAAAATATGGTGTTTCAATTAACGCAGGAACTCAGGGAATTCAGCCTATGAAATTTTTCTGAGGAGGACGTTGAATCTCTTTACCTGGAGATCCCCTGAAGCCGAATCAAGATGAACACACAGCCCCGGATGACCAGCAGAGCGGAGAGTGAAGGGAGAGGCCGGTGCGGAGGTGCAGGCTACACGGCACGTGGAGGGTTAAGGGACTTCTCCAATTTAGCATAGTTCAGCATGACCTATGGACCTGTGCGGACGTCATTCTCATTTAGTAGAAAGTGTGTTTTAAACAGTCACCTTTTCCTGGAGTGGAAACGCAGTCTGCTTTTCTCCCACAATGCTGGGCAGTGGCCTCGAGCCACGGGTCCTGTGAGCCACACGATCACAGGCGGAGCAACCGATCCTTCACGCTGTGCTGTGGGGCCAGCGTTGTTTCAGGTACCGCATTTTGTATTTTGATGTCCCATTATATCCGTAAAACACTTATGAGACGTTTGACACTTTACTATAAAATAGGCTTCACATTAGGGGGTTGTGCCCAGCCCAGGATAGGTTCATGGAAGCGTTCCGACTGTGTTTACACAACGGAGCCTGAGCTATGATGTTGAATACACTGTGAGCACTGAATGCACTTTACACCTAGGATATCTTTAACTTACGATAGGTTTATGAGGACAGAAGCTCTCCATGAGTTGAGAGGCATTTATATATTGTAAGAAAATTTTAACAGTAGCTTGACCCAAAGTAGCCTTGTCAACCAATCTCGAGACTTACAAACGCCTGCAGCAAGGTAAGTCTGGACCCACACAGATTTCCTGTGCCTGGAGTAAGAGTGGGGACGATGATAGGGATTGCAAAGCTGGTTTTCAGTGAGAATAGAAATGAGTAATAAGTGATCTTAGCGGCCTAAGAATTATTTTTATTATAATAAAAATTGTTAGAAATGAAAGCATAAACACAGAATTGAAAAACAAAGTTAGACTGAAAATGTAAAGGATGGAAAAGAAACATAATGAAATCAGCAAAAATATGGACTGGGAGAAAAAGGAAACAAAGGCAAAATATAATTTAAGTATTGTAAAGTCATATGTACCAACGCGCCAGATGAATACACTCATTATGTATAGTAAATGTTTATGGATAAACACTTTTAAAAGTCATGTGGAAGGAGCAATAATGAAATTATCAATTGTCACATTATCCTTAAAGACTTCTGATGGGAGGGCTCCGCTGTATTCACAAATTCATCAAACGGGTTGATCATTTATGATGTGTATGCAAGGACAATCGAAAATATGGTGAATATTTGAATTTCAAAAATCCTTATTATAGTGAAGGACACATTTCCAACAATGAGATAAGTGTGTTCAAAGCCACAGGGAGTATTTTGAGGGGGATTCATGGCGATGTGTCTTTTGCTGAAATACATTCTTTTTGTGTAAATTTCCACTGTATGTTTTGATCACTGCTCACTGGTTAACCGTGTTGGCACTTCCTGTCAAATAAAAAGATTATGATGGGTCCTCACCCACCTTATTCTCCCAGACCTGACACCCTGAGACTTCTAACTCCTCCTCAGAGCCAAAATGACCATGAAAAGCAAATGTCTGAATCGACTGAGGACTCTGAGGCAGCCAGGACAGCGCTACTAAAGATACCCATGAAAGAGGACTCCAGAGCTGCTGCAGAAGTGGCCAGAATGCTGGGACCAGTGCGTTCAAGATGAGAGGTATTTTTAGGGGGATTCATGGCAATGTGTCTCTTACTGTAGTGATTAAGAAATAAAGCACTCATTGCATATTTTGATGACACCTGAATCAGCTCAGTGCTTTTTGTCAGGGCCACTCCCAGCCACGTGCAGCTTTTGTGCTCCCCAAATGCGATAAATCCAAACTCACGTGCTGTGAATCTCAAAGGCATTTTCATATTGATTTCCTGTTAAGGTGATAGTATCTTAAATCTATTAGGTTAAACGTATTATTAAAATTAATTTTATATGCTAAAAAACTCCAAAAATATGTCTTTTAGAAATTTGAAAATAGGTATCTTACTGGCATCGTATCCTGGTTGATCTGTGCAGAGTTGAACACTGTTTCCGGGCCCTTGGACAAATAAGTTCCTAGCACGTACATATTCCGTGTTCTAAACCGAGAGACCCAGGAAGAATCAAACGGCATTAACAAGTGATGTAATCCTGTCTATTGAGAAGCTACGAAGAGAGCAAGGTAGTGTGGGACGCTGGAAAGGTACAGGGCTGGTGCTCTTTCGTAGAGAAAAGGTGTGTGTCTGGGGGATGGGGTTGCACAAAGCTGCCACTGAGATGAAATGTGGTTGATGGAGAACCAGCTCTGTGCTCCAGGGAGCGGGAGCTTTTGCAAACGAGGAGGGGATCTAGAGTCGCAGGGAGGAGGAGCACCGAGAGGTGAAGCGAAGGTACAAACACTGAAGAGGTGTTGTGCGCAGGCGCCAACTCCCCACGGTGAATGGAATCGTGCAAGGGAAACATGGACTAGTAAAAGTAAAAATTTTAAAAATGACGTGCTTCTGCCCAGCCGGGTATCAGTCAGCGCGGTCAGGGAGCTCCCAGAAGCCCAGGGGTTGGTGCTGGGGCAGCCGAGGCTCCCAGAGGGCAGCTCCCTGCGGGCCCCGGGTTTCTTGTCTCTGCCAGCTTACTGATGGCTAGGAGCTGGTTCTCAGGATTGCCTGGTTATCCCCTGTTAGGACTCCTGCCCTGCGGTCACTCTGGGGTGGATGACCGGGCAGTGTGCTGCCCGCCACCCTATCGGGCAGTTTCATCGCATGGAATCCATGACCGTGCGTGCTGGGCAGCAGCCATCCACCTCCTGCCACCCCGTTATCTTCTCACCCGTCACCTGCCTACCGCCACCGTGGAGCAGGCACCAAAAAGCACCCCCGAAAGTTCTCATTTAGAAGCTTTCCAGTCCACCACCCTAACATTTCCAAGTGTGCATGTGTACAAATACCAGGTGCGACTGAAATACACGTGGAATGCTGAAAGTTTTAAAAGAATTATTGCAGTAAAAGACACTGCCATTAACTCCGCTCAGAAAAACTCCGTCTGGCTTCAGACGCCTTGCTCACGACATTGTCCTGGCCCCTCCCTGAAGCTGTTCTGGAAGCCCTTCCTCCTCACTGGCTTTGTGAAATGTGATCAAAAACACGGTGAAAGCTGCTGCTGAACGCCATCCCACAGAAAGGCAGGTGTGGAAACCTCGCTGCGTGTCCTCGTCCCCTCGTTCAGTGAACCTGGCACCGTGTGACCTCTGGCTCTTCCCCACAGTCAAATGACCAGAAGGCTGGATGTTTTCAATCGGTTCTCAACATCAAGGCAGCCACAACAGCACAACTACAGACCCTCGCCGCACTTTAAGTCCCACCTCACGTAGTCCATCCTCTGTGTCTTCAGTCCCACACCTGCAGATTCAGCTAAGCACAGGTCAGCACACCTGAATGAGGACCACACCGGCACTGAACGTGCACAGACCTATTTATTGTCGTACGACTCTAAACAGTGCAGTTTCACCACTGTTTATACGGTGCTTCCATTCTATTATTCTGAGTCATCTGGATCTAATGTAAGGTACTGTATATGGGAGGATGTGTGCGGGCCATGAGACAATACTGTGCCATTGCTTGTGAGGGACTGCCACAGAATTCAGGTATCCAGGTGGGCCCTGGAACCATTCCCTGTGGATATGGAGGGACCACTGCATTGCCGTGCTACTTATCTGCTTAGAAAACAGAGTACCTTTCCTGACAAAAAAGTATTACATACTGCGGGGTTCGAAACATGACAGACTATTAGAATGCAAAGATCAGGTCCTTAAAAAGATCGCCTTTAGTAATGTTGCCTCTGATGGCTCAGAGGGAATTCTGACACATCTCTGCTTTGATGCAAACTGCTTTTAAGAGGCTGTGAAGCAAATGTAGCTCACAGAAACATAAGCACAGGCTGTGTGTGACTCACAGGACTTGAATTGTAATCAAGTGTTGTTTTGACCGGAAGAGGTAGATACTGGCTATAAAAAAGATACACATTTTCCTAAAACTCACTTACAAATTAGGGGAAATTATACATGCACAACTTATGTCTGTGATGTTTTTTGTTTTTGTTTTTTGAGACCGGGTCTTGCTGTATAGCTCAACCTGGCTTTGAACTCATTCTGTAGCCCAGGCTGGCCTCAAATTCATGGCAATTCTCCTGCCTCAGCCTCCCCCTTCCCCACCTCCCAGTGCTGGGATTACAGGCATGCACCACCGCTACCAGCTATGTCTGGAATAATTAAAGTAGCTATTGAAGTCCTAAATGCTAGAAGTTTTTTTTCCATTAGAATTGCATCTATACTTTACATGGAACAGGCAGCGTGAGAAATCTTCAGATAGCTTGTGTGCAGAGCTGTTTAAGAAGGCGGTGAGAATGATGATTATTTTCTGTGAGGCCCAAAGGGCATGCCAGTTCACCCACCAGAAAAAAAAATGCTTGTTTTGGAAAAATAGTCCAAATGCAAAGTCACCACGATCGTGTGCCGAATCTGAATTGTGCTCCCCTTCACCCTGTCTTTCTTATACTCCCTTTTCGTTCTATTAAAAAAAAATTATGTTTTGCCAGGGGGAGGTTTTCAAGTATTTCTTCAGCAAGAGCAATTAAAAATGAATTGTGGGCAGTCTTTAGAATGAGTGCTTCATTTCTAAAGCTATTGAGATAAGGGTTAAATTAAGCCGCAAGAGCTCTCTCAAAAGCAATTTTGGAAAAGAAAGTACAGTGCAAATTGCGGTCGCGAGGGACTCGCACAGATTCAACACTAGCCTGTGCTGTTCAGCAGCTGTGGTGAACACCTTGTAAGGCTAATCTTGACATTTCAATAACAACCTAACAGGAAAAAATCAGGAAAAATGCCAGTCAGAGTAGGTGACACATAAGAAAAGCTGCGATGAACGTCAAGTTCGCAAGGCGGGTTGGCACACTATAAAACGGGGAGTGGTCAAAAATGTTCTTTGCAGAACTTTGCTCTGTTTCAGAAATTCGACTCTCCTTAAGCTGGCTCTGCCCTGGGACCTCCATACCCGGTGGGCGTCCCACGGGCTTCGCAGCGGCGCTCAGGCAGGGCTCCTGTGCAGGTCCCGGACGGGCTGGGTGTCCTCCTCACTGACGTTCACAGAGTGTGGAGCCCTTGAGAGGCTGTGTCCTTCCACTCGACTCCGCTGTTCCTGTCCGCCTCGTTTCAGCTCGCGTTGGCCCTGTCTTCCTCTCCTCCTGCTGGGTCCCAGGCTGGGGGCGGTCCTGCTTCCACCGTGGTTGTTGCTATGGTCACCATGATTGGGGTCACAAGATGCCAGGTAGATGGTTAGATATCATTTCGAGGTGTCTGGGATGGTGTTTCTGGAAGACATTAACATTTCAGCTGGCGAACCGAGTAAAGAAATGTCCTTCCCCTGTGTGAGTAAGCATCGCCAGTCTGCAGAGGCCCGGAGAGAGCGACATGCGCGGGAAAGTGGAGTTCACACTCTCCTGACCACCTCGGGGCACCTGGCTCTTCAGCCGCCGGATCTGCTCCACTGAAGCCGCGTCACTGGCTCCCAGCCACCTTCTCAGCTGGCTTCCAGGCCTCCGCGGGCTCTGCGACCCCTCTCAGCTTCTATACCCGTGGGAGCCTGCACCTGAGGATAAACTGCCTACAGGGGCTGCTTCTCTGCAGAGACCTCACTCCTGGAGCTGCACTGTCTCCATGACAACCCTATCCATCATCTTCTTGTATATTACCAGTCTCTTTGTGAATAAATCCTCCTCAACTATTCCTAGTTTCCTCCCCGATTGCTATGCTGTTGGCATCCTTTATCAGTGGGTAGGAACAATTAAAAATAGTAAATAATTATAGGGTGTCAAAAGAATTACTATGAAATATAAGTGAATTATAAGAACTAAAATAAGGGAATGGGAGAGGAACATAGTAGACTGTAAAGAGCAGAAAAAAGCTCGCAATATTCCTCTTTCCCTTTCTTGTTGAAAGTTCTGTCCTCCGCAGAGCCAAGCTTAAGACTGACTGGCTTTTATTTGTTTGTTTGTTTGTTCTTTGGTCCATGTCCAGGCCGAGTCTTCCATGGAGGCCGCAGCTAAGCAGCCACTGGACCAGAGGTGGCACTCCTCCTCCTCCTCCCACTCCTCCTCCCACTCCTCCTCCTCCCCCTCCTCCTCCTCCCCCTCCTCCTCCTCCTCCTCCTCCTCCTCCCACTCCTCCTCCTCCTCCCACTCCTCCTCCTCCCACTCCTCCTCCTCCTCGTGCCCTCCCCCCTCCACCTCACTGTTTAACTGTTCACCTGCCGTTCCCTAGGCTCACGATGCAGAAACACAGTCTCCTTGTGCAGTGTTTCAACAATCTCAGCACGCATAAAACGAACCTCAGAAGGGTTAGGCGGGCTCTAGTTCTCAGCTCCCCCTGCCTCCTGCCTTCCTAAGACGACACTGGCAACTGGATACACGTCTTTGATTTTAGTATTTTTAGGGTTCTTGTACAAAAATGCAAAAAATACAAATGCTTTAAACATAGAAGAATGGTATGTGCATATTTATTTAAAACTAGCTTTTTATCTAACTTCTGAATTTTGGAGGTTGTGCCTGAACAGTAAGTCCATAGACGTCCCTGCCACATTCTTTTGAAAGAACACATAGTATCCAATGGCAAGATTCTTCTAATGCGGTTGCCACTGATGGACATTTGTATTGATTTTTCCAGTTTTTCTTAATGACTCTGTGAATATTTTTGTATATAACTTTGATAGAACTGTTTTATCAATACATAATTTACGTTACATATCATCTGGCCCCTAAAGTGATAATTCAGTGGTAATTTTTACTACATTTACAGAGTTTTGCTGTCACTGCCTCAATCAATTCTAAAACACTTCTGTCAGCTTGAAGAGAAAACTAACAACCTAGTAACAGTCACTCTGCTTTCCTCAAGCTCCTCCAGTACTGAGCGACTAATTTAGGTCTTTGTAGGTTTGCCTGCTCTGCATGTGTGATACACATAATGTTAGATAATATGTGGTTCAGGGAAAGGTCTGGATTTTTCCACTTAGAATAATATGCTTTCAGGATTCATTCATATTGCAACATGTGTCAATATTTCATTCTTTTTTATTGCTGAATAACATCCAATTGCATGAATCTACCATTTTTAAAATGCATCCATTGATGGGTTTTGGGTTGGTCCCAGACTGGGCCTTTAATTTTTCCAAGATGTGCCAAAAAGTTTTCCAAAGTGGTTGCACAACTTCGTATTTCTACCACCAGTGTATGAAGAGTCCAATATTTTCATATCTTACCTGACACTTTTTCAAAATTGTTATCTTAGTAGTTGTGAAGTATTATATCACTGTGAGTTGCATTTACATTTGCCTGATGGGTAATGATGTGAAACATCTATCTTCTCATAAATTATTCAGTCAATTGCATGTTTTGCTTGAAGAAACATCTATTTAGATTATTTGGCCATTTTTAATGAGTGATGTGTCTGCATGTTATTGATATATTTATTTGATATCTAGGTTATTTTTATATTTAGAAACAAGTCTCCAAAACTGAGCACATGTTAACCCATTAATGAATTTGACATTGAAATCATACCAAGTATTTTTGCTGACCGCAATGGAATGAAATTAAAAATTAACAACAAAAGGAAAGCTAGAAAATACACAAATATGTGGAAATTAATGCTTCTCTGAAAAAAGAATGATGAGTCAAAGAAGTCAAAGAGAAATTAGAAAATATTTTGATGTAATTGAAAGCGCAAAATACCAAAATCGAAGGGACCCTGAAAGCATTCCCTGGACAAAGTTTGTTAGCGGTTGCCATTCACATTAAAGAGGAAAGATTTCAAATCAAACAATTGTGCTTACATCTGAAAGAAGTAAAAAAAGAACAACACATTAAATCTCAAATTATTAGAATAAAGAAAATAAGAAATAGAAAACATTTAAAGAAGAATTAGCACGAATTCTCGTCAAACTCTTGTGTTCCCAACCTCACTCTCTGAAGCTATTATCGCGCTGGTCCTGAAGTCAGAAGAAGACTTTACAACTCATCTTTGTAAATACAACATACAGCGTGTGAGCTGCAGGAATATCCCTGACCAACAGTGATGCAAAACAGTAGTACAGTAGTAATAAACTAAATTCAGCTGCTCAATAAAAGGATTATTTACTGTGATTTATTTTTGAATACTTACAAATACCATTCAGTGTAGCACATCGCATTAACAAAACAAAGGATCAAGAACATATGACTATCTTAATTGATGCATGAAAATAACTTGAAAAAACTTCAACACTTCCGTTAACAAAAACAGTAAAAAAAAAAAAAAAAGAAAAGCTAGAGATACAAATACGTCCCTGCATGCATTCGTATAATGAAGGCCATCTGTAAGGATCTCAGCAGTGAAAGTCTGAAAGCTTTTACTCTAGGATCAGCAGGAGCCAAGAAACGTACTTCCACCCCTGTATGGCACATAGTACTGGAAGTCTGAGCTGGAGCAGCTAAGTAAGAAAACGAACAAAAGGCATCCAAATCAAAAACAAAGTGAAATTAACCCTTCACAGGAAAACTTACAGATGATCCAATCTTTCACCTAGGCAATCCAAAGATTCCAGCATCAAATGTTAGAATTAATATAAATATTCAGCAAAGTTACAGCGTACAAAATCAACTTGCAAAAATGAGTTGCATTTTAATACCCTAACAGCAGACAATCTGAAAAAGGAGTTAAAAATAAATCTTTTTATAATAGCATGAAAAAGAATAAAATATTTTGGAATGAACCTAATTCTGAAAGTGAGAATCATACACTGAACATTAGAAAACATTGCTGAAAGATATTAAAGAGCATAAACACACACACATGCACACACAGATGAAAGTACATTCCACATTCATGATTTAAAAGACCTAGTATTATCAAAAAGTCCATACCACCAAAACTATCTACAGATTCGGTGTAACTCTTAACAAAATTTCATTAATGAGTTTGTAGAAATAGAAAAATAAATGATCTTTAAATTTATATAAACTTTCAAGGAACCCTAAATAGTCAAAATAACCAAAGAAAACACAGTTCTAGGCTTCGTATTTCCTGATTTCAAAGTATATTACAAAGTTACACTAGTCAAAGAAATTGCGATGCTGGCATAAAGACAAAAGATTAATGAAATAGAATGAAGAACCCAGAAATACACACACACACACACACACACACACACACACACACACACGTGCATGCCCACATATGAATTTTGATAGGGAGGTCAGGAGCACACAATGGTGAAAAGGTAATCTTACCAACAAACAATAATGGGAAAACTGAATACCCACAGATGAAACCATAAAATCTGGGTGCTTCTTACATCTATAAAAATTAAACCTAAATGAATTAAAAACAAACAGATGAGCTCAAACTATAAGACTCCTACCAAAAGGTATAGCGAAAACTTCAGCACATTAGATTAGGCAGTGAGATGTGGAGTATAACATCACAGGAATGGGCAATGAAAGCAAAAATCAACAAATGGGACTACAACAAACTTTTGTACAACAAAGCAAACAAAGTAAAAAGGCAACCTATGAAATGTGAGATTTTGCAAATCATATGTCTGACACAGGGTTAATATCCAAAACGTACATAAGAAAACCAACAATTCAAGAAAAAAATGACAAATAGCCTAATAAAACAATTTGCAAAGGACAGAGTCATTTTTTCCAAAGATACATGCAGATCTCCAGCAAGCACACAAAGGCTACTCCATGCTACTAGTCATTAGAGAAACACAAATCACAACTACAATGAGACATCACCGCACATCTATTAGGATGACTGTCACACACACATACACACGAGTACACACACAGAAAACAGCAGAAATTTGTAAATGCTTTTGAGGACTGGAGATATTGGCTGCTAGTGCACTGTTGATGAGATTATAAAATGACACAGCTGCTTTGGAAAAGAGCATGGAGGTTCTACAAAAAAATGATTAACAGAATTCTCGTGTATTCCAGTGTCCACACTTCTACATATACAGTCTGAAGAAGTAAAAGCAGGATTTTGAAGACACACACACCCACGTTCACTGTGGCATTATTCACAATAGCCAGGGGGTGGAACCCAGCATCTATGCATGTGCAGATACACGAAGAAAATGCAGCAGATGCACACAGTGCGATTTTACACAGCCTTAAATATGACGGAAATCCTGCTACATGATACAACGTGGGTGGACTTCAATGAAATTAGACAGTCACAAAAGACAAACGTATGTTGTCCCATTTATGTATTATCTACATTAGCCAACAGAAACAGAAATGGGGCTAGAAAGGGGGTGAATAGGAGGATGTTCGCTGGGTACAGAGTTTTAGTTTTGCAAAATGAGAATGTTTTAGAGAGCTTTGGCCCAGTGGTGCAAATAGGTTTATCACCACGGCACTGTACGTTGGTAATTGCATAAGATGGTAAATTTCATGTGCATCTTTTACTTAGAACAATTAAAAAGGAGTCATGAAAATTTAAAAAGTAGATTTCACTAATTCTACTGCTGTGTCAACTTGCACTTCTTTTTGGTTTTTGTTGGTTTCTCCATTACTTGACCTTTTGAGACAGGATCTCCCTGTGTAGTTCTGCCTCAAACTCACAGATATCCCCTCCCTTACCGTCCTGAATGCTGGGATTACAGGCATGCACTTCGCCTGGCTTCAGTATCAGTTTAAAAAGACTGACAATCTTTCAGGTTTTTCTTTTTTTTTATTTTAGAAGATGACAAAAGAAGAAGAAAAGAAGAAGAAGAAGGAGAAGGAGAAGAAGATAGATGACCATTGAAATTTCAAACGCAAAACATTAATGTCATTTATGGCTGTTACAGTCAGGAGTTGCAAGGAAAATGATTCCATACAGGACACATGATTTATAGTATTATTTATAGTGGTCAGCCAGCCAAGGAGGCAAATACAAAGAAAGTGTAGGAAATCTGTCCACACACTAAAGACCTACAGAATCCAGCCAAGGGCCTGGATCCCACAGCAATGTCCTGCATGAGTCCAGCTGAAGACCTAGAACCCATGACAGTGCCTCCCATGGGTCCACCTGGAGGCCTAGAACCCACAACAATGACTCATGCAAATCTGTTTCACGGATCTGTGCTGGGAAGGCCAAAAGGTCAGTGGTGGAAGCTAGAAAGTCTGTGCCAGTGGGAGGAAGGATCTGTGCCAGCAGGCCGAGGGTTCTGCACTGGAGCAAAGAAGCAATACTCAAAATAAGGTCCAGGGCTCCCCTGAAAAGTACCACAGCCATCCTCAGTGACAATGAGGTCCTGAGCTCCTCCCATGATGAGAACAGTCCAGTACATGTCGGGAGGCCAGAACGACAAACTTCATCTGGAGACTGAACAGCATGCATCTCCTCCAGAGCCAGGAAGCGATGCTCAAAGTAAGAGCTCCCCCAGAGTGAACCGCAGCCATTCTCAGCGCAAGGTCCCAAGCTCTGCTGATCACAACAGCCGAGTTCATATCAGGGAAGCCAGCACAACAAGCTCCACTGGGAGAACCAACAGCAACAGGAGAACCAACAGCTCCAAACAACGCTTAGGAGAACACACAACGCTACTCTTCCTCTCCAGGTCTCCTTTTTATGCTGACAACTGTCCTCAGCTGGGCCGTCCACGCTTAGCACCACGCTGATTCAGTTCAGCTGGTGTTTGAGTTGACCACTAGTTTTCAATTCACCACAATGGCATTAGATATATTTGCTTAGTTTTATATGTAGAAATGAAGAGGATGAAAATATTCTTTTTCTATTTCACAACAATCTAATGTCAGAAGAATATAAGAAATTGAATTTTAGCATTGAAAGGAACAGCAAAGTATTTTCATTAAACTTCTAAGTCAATTTTCCCATGAATTCTGATAATTATGCATCTTCTCCTACAATGATTCATGGTGAATTACTTGCTTTTAGAGCTATCTCAAAAGATTACTTTTTAATTTTAACAGTCATTGTTTGCCTATCTAATTCTGGCCAATCACTTTACGTCCTCCTCTATAATTGCATAGAAGCAGCTTAATCCTGCTTAGTTATGATTGTGTTTCAAGTGTCTGAAGGCAGACATTATCTCTCTGCTCCCAACAATTACTTTTCTCCCAGGTCCCCTCTTCATAGGATTTCAACATTTTTTTTTTTTACTGAATAAACTGATTTTATGCCTGAGGAAGGTTAGAGCTCCCCAAAGCCACCTTCTCCTTTCACTTGCAGGGAAGCCCTGACCCTTGGAGGGCGTGTGGACAGCCTCAGCCGAAGCAGCTGGACCATCACGGACATCAACTGCAGCAAGCGTTTCTGAAGTGCTTTGAGCTGAACGCAACATAATCCAGTCAGACATCCTTGCAAACATAAATACGACGCTCCAGTTTCAGTTTCCACAATTTATGGATGTTCCAGCAGTGGGTTAGCACCTAGATTCAGTCAGCAGATTGATTCATTAGTGGCACTCCATGATTTCCTGAGAGGTTTCTTCCAAGGAATTTGATACACAGTGTGATGCTGCTCTGGTCCCTGTAGCATCTGTGACTGCAAAGCGTCAGAGGCTGTGCTGCTCAGTTTATACTCAATGTCCCTTATAAAGGAATGGAAACGTATACAATAAGTTACTGATGTAATTAACTGTTATAAATGCCAACTGACAGCGTATATTATGAACACAGAGAAAAATTACTTTGATTTTGTGGTGGGATAATTAGTCATTCTTTCTTTTGTTGAGACAGGGTCTCACTATGCAGTTCAGACTAGTTTTGAACTCGCTTTGTAGCCCAGGCTGGCCTCGAACTCACAGCCATATCCTATGTTATTTGTTCTTTATGAAATTTCCTTAAATGTTTCTATTTTGTTATGTATTTTGTATAAGCAAATTAGGTAGAAAAAATAAAATTCACTGACTAAAATGAGACTAAGTTTATGCCACAGGAGATTCCATTTAATATTCTACTCACTAGAAACTTCCTGAGGGCTATGTAAATTATACATCTTATAGTCACTTCTTACATGTGGTTTCTTTATCCCCAATGCCTCCACCCCTCAGGTAACTACTCTTCCGAAGCTTGTATTTATTAGTCTGATGTTTTGTGGAAGAATTAATTATACTGCACAAGTCTTTTCTAAAGTTTTCTGGTAGTTGTTTTAGCTAACATTCTAAAAATAGTACCATGCTGCATTTAACCTTGTGAAACCTGCCCTCTATTACATTGCTGAGCTTTACCCATCTAACTTTGCATAGCTGCCATTTTATGTAATGACCCATGGTGTGACTGCCACAGTTAATTTGTCCATTCTCCTAGTGGTGCATATTTTGGTTGTTCCCAAGACTTTTAATGAAACCAATGCTGTTAGAAATTTATATTGACTTTCTAATGCACACTTGAGAATACTGAACTTCATTGTACCCTGTAGTCTGGATTTTAAATGTCCCTAAAGGCCTAGTCTTAACAGCATGGTTACCAGTCTGTTATTATTATTATTAGGAGGAGGAGGAACATTTAGGTGGTGTGTTGTCATGGAAAGAGTGTGCCCTCAGAGGAGACATTGACAGCTCCAGCCCTGCCTTTGTTTTTCTGCCTTCCAGCTGCCCTGAGCTGAGCAGCTTTGATCCACCCTGGGCTCCCCACCATGATGTTCTGCTTTGCCACAGGCCCAAAGACATGGAGCCAATCAACCATGGACTGAAACCAAAATAAACCTTTCTTCCTTTTAGGTTTATTTTCTCAGGTATTTTGGCACAGCTTTGCAAAGTTGGCTAACACATAGTACAGTTTGAAATTGTTTTTCAAAGTGATTATACCGATTTTCTATGCACAATATATAAAGAAATTCTTGATTGTATGGCCTCCAACTCTTGGGATTGACAGGTTTTTCAGTTGATGACAATTCCATAGGTGTGAAATGTTATTCCATCCTGGCTTAATTTGCACTTCTTGCTAAATAGCTTAAATTTAAACATATCTTTCCATATTCATTGACCATGTACATCTTTCTCTTTTATGAAAGAGTATTCTTGCCTTTGGAGTTTTTTGTTCATGAAGTATTTTCATATTTCTAGTTCTCTGTTATTGCATTTCATTATTTTTCTGTTTGCTGCATAATAAATTCCTATAAACCCAGCACCTGAAAGTATCATACTTAATATCACCCAGCTCTGTGGTTCAGCAGCCCAGCAGTGCATGGCTAGATTTTCCATGCTGGGTTTGCCAAGCTGCAGTCCAGGTGGCTCCTTTTCCAGTTGCACTGATGGATGGCAGAAGTCATTTCCCTGTGGGTCCACGAGGTGCCCTCAGGTGTCTTGTTGGCTGCCATCCAAGGAGCAGTCTAGTTGCTAGAGGCCACCTGCGATGACTTGCCAGGTAGTTCTAAGAGGTTGTCCAGAGCATGGTGCCAGCTTTCTTCCAAGCCAGCTGGAGCACAAGGCTGACTTTCTCTTCCAGAGCCAGCTAGGAACTCTGCTTTGAAACTTTATTTTATAGAAAGTGGAGAGGCAGTGTGCTACCACTTTCAGGGCTATCTTAGTTCTTTTCCTATTGCAGTCACTGATACTAATTCCCGCTTGGTCAAATGACACCAACATCTTCCACTAGTGTTTGAGCTCATAGTTTCATTTTTAGTAATTTCATTTTTGTTTATATGAGTAGATTTTATGATTAAATTTCTTACTTTATTCACATTTCATTAGCACTTTTCCCCTCTGAATGTCCTCTTTCTGTCACAGGATCCTGTCTGGGACATTATATTACATTTAAATTATAAACCTTTTAGCTCCTCTTGGCTGTGCTGAATCTCAGACTTTCCTTGTGTCAACTGACCTTGACAGTTTTGAGGAGATTAAGTATTTTGCACAATGCCCCTCAATTTGGGTTGGAATAATTCTTACTATTAAACTGAGACTTTGGATTTAGGGGCAGAAGACCACAGGCACGAAGTGGATTCTTACTGCATGAGCCCCACAGTACCTGCTATGCACACAATTTGTCACTCAGGGTGTTTACATTGATCACTGGGCTAAAGCTGTGTTTGCTAGGCTCTGCCAGTTTACTTGATCACAAGATACTGGGTACTAACATTTTTATACACTGTAGAAATTGGATTTTGAAATTTTTGTTTAGAATAATTGCATCTATGTTTATGAGTGAGCTAGACCTGTAATTTTCTCTGCATGTACTGCACTCATCAGGGTTGGTCTCATGATTTTCCTGTTCTTATGAAGTAAGTCAATGAATCATCCTTCTTCGGTCTCTGGAAAAAATTATATAAATTGTAATGATCTGGCTGATGAGAATTTGGTGAGCCTCACCTATAAGCCATATGATCGCAGTGTCTTTCTTTGTCAGAAAGTTTTGTACCTCGTTTGAGTTTCCTTAGTAGTCCTGAAATGTGTTAGGCTAAAATTGATATTGCCATCATTCTCTTAGAATAGTACTAGGGAATAGTTTGATTCTAGCTGTGTCCTGTCTTTCACCCATTATATTATTAATTTGCATCTTTTCTTCTTGATCAATTTTATAAGAGCTTCTAGAACTTCCTCAGCCAGGTTGCCTCCTCCTCTTCCCCCTGCTGTGGAAACTGGCGAGACTCCCCAGGCCGTCCTGCATCCTCTCTTCAAGAAGGGTCTGTGCTCTTCCTGATAAGTACTAACACCTATCTCTACAAAGCTTCCTCTACAGGAGAAAGCACTGCAGTCCTGTGTGAGTGTGACAATCAGTCTTCAGTTTCAAAGTAGATTCTTAGTTATATGAAAGGAAAACAAATTCCCTACCCTTGGAAAGAGGAAAAAGGCTGTTTGATGCTTTACTGCCATGCTAGAACATTTTTTTATTAGACATGTTAGACTGTCATCAAACACCCCTAGGGAATGCCTCTGTGTTTTCTTAGTACAAACGATTCTTGAATCACCACTGAGTTGCAAAACCACAGTTGCTGAAGTAATATTTCAGCATTATTGCTTTGGGCAAGGGCAGCCTTATCGATTCACCCAATCTAGCGTGTTCTAGCCAGAGCGAATCCTGTGGCTCGGCTCATGCCTCAGTGGGATGAATCTGCAGTGTTTTGCTCTGCTTACGGAAGCCCAGAGCTGGTGGACAAGTCGCATCTTCAAGAATTTTCAGTCTGTGTTCAAAGTATATTAATTGCAGGCACTGGAGTCATTATTCTTTGCCTAACTCTAAGTATGGTATGAAAGCAAGACAACCATAAATGTGAAGATGGAAAATTATTGAAGAAATAGGACAGAAAGAATAATTTACTCTACAGTGGCTAAAACTTCCCGGGCATTTGTCTACCTCTCACCAGTGTCCCTCTCTGTGAAACATACAGTAAAGCTTCATTACATCACATCAAGGAATGGACTTCATGCTACTCTTTATTATTTACAACTGTTTCCGTGTCCATAAATTTCTTTCCACTATTCCATCAATATGCATTGTCTAACTGCAAAGAGTGATTCAGAATTTCCATAATTTTTCCTGTTCAAAACAGAAATATTTTCTTCATTGAAAGTTCTTTTGTTCAGCTTCATGATTTTCAGACGCTTGATCTTTAATTGTACCTGATGAAAAATCAACAAGTGAAAAGCCTGTCAGGTTAGCGGTTGATTCAGGGATGGGAAAGTATTACATAGTCACAGACCAATGGGTAGAGAAGTGGCCCCTCAAGTTGCGTCGGGTTCCTCTCCTGGTGAGGTTTGCGATCCCTTTCCAGTCTCATCTGAGTGTCCTGGTATCTCAGATACTCGGGGGACCGGCTTCTTTCGTCTTGCCTTCTCCAGTGGTTCCCTCCTGAATGAGTTCATGATGCCCCATTACCTGATTATTCTTTATTGCTAAATGCATTTTGTTAACAGGCACAATCCCAGCTAGGTGCACACACCGAAGAAGGAACAAAGGGGCAATATGTTCTTTTTCTTCTCTGTCTTGCATTTAGGAGCAAGGACCAGATTATACTTTCCAAAAAAGGGTCATGTCGGTGTATATCCCATCTCACCTCCCTACACCGAAAATGAGCCTGTGATGCTCCACCACTGGAGCTGAGGTCTCTATGTCCACTGGTACTGGATGCACCTGTAACAGCCTCCTCCAACAGGCTGTGGAGGAGGCAGCACTGTGCAGCCTCAGGGGTTAGGCTGTAAAAGGTGAAATAGCTTCCACTCGCTCTTTCTCTGAGCTCTGACTTTTAAATCCAGCCACCATGCTGGAAAGAGTGGAAGACAAGGATTGACCCCAAGGAGGCCAGATGATCCAGCCCCAGTTATTGGATGAGAGAGTGAGTGAGCTCTCAAGTGAGCACAGACACCCAGTGGATTCCAGGTGTGAAGTGGAGGAGCTGTCCCCACCGGGTTCTGCCCATATTGTAGATTTGTGAGCAAAATAAATACAGTGAAACCTTGGATTGCAAGTAATTTGTTCTATGAGTGTTCCAGAAGACAGGCACACATTTCTAATAAAATTTACCTTGATAAACGAGCAATGTCTTGCGATACAAGTGATACATGATACTGAACACCATGTCACATGATCACAACTGAGCCAATAGTTTCTCTCTCTCTCTGTAGGATTGTGGGTGACCGTCTCCCAACGGCAAGAGGTTATGGAGGAGATCTTGTCTGTAGAGGAGGAGGAGAGACAGGCAGAGGGATCCCTCACTTCAAATGAGATTGGGGAGATACATAAAATGTGAGAAACAGTACAAAATTTCATAGAAAAGTACTACTTGAATAAGGCTATAGCAGTGCAAACAATGAATCTATTTAACAGTGCAATGTCACGAACTCCTCAAAAGGAGGCAAAAGCAAGTGTGCTTGGATAGGTTTCTTGTTAAAGTTGTATGAAAAGAAAAAGATTCCACTGAGCCAACAAGAAGCAGTGATTGTGTGAGTGATAGTGAAAGTCGTCTTGTACTGTGACCCTCCTCTCTCTTGTCTCCCTCACACTAGCCAGGAAGCTTTTCAAAGGTAGGGTAATTTGTTTATTTTTCTTTATATTTTGTACTTTTATTATTTTGTGTTATATTATAGGGTTGTAATCATTTTTATATGAACATTATTGGGTTGTAGAATGAATCGTCTGAGTTTTCATTATTTCTTCTGGGGAAATTTGCTTTGATACACAACTGCTCTGGATGACAAGCATATCTCTGGAGTGAATTATGTTTGCAAACTAAGGTTTTACTGTGCAGCAGTCTGTAGATCACTGAGTTGGGAGGTGATTTCACATGGTCACGTGCACACTCTCCAGGGAGCCTTTATGAGCACTCAGGACACTGTGAGCTACTTCAGGGTTCCAGCTCAGCTCCCAGTCTTCTTGGGGACCTCTTCCTCCAATGTTCCTCTGCAGCTCCCAGGATGGGTGGAAAGTGGGTGCGTGCAAATGGGGCTTCATTAAGCAACCCAGGTTATGCTGGAAAACTGGAAAACAGAGCACTGGTTCTGATTCTCTAGAGTCCTTCCTGATCTTTCTTGATGTCTCTGCTACTGAAGCTCCCAGCCAACCCCATAATCGTGGGACAAAACGACTGGTGCTCCACCAGGAACTGCGTGGTTAAGCTATAATGTTCAGTGGGATAGGTGTGAAAATTGCATTTTTAAATTATGAGAATTTCAACTTAAATGTGTCTTTAGGAGGATTTGCATATATTTTTGGTAAACTAAATGATTGGTTTTTAAAACCTTTGGGTGGTGCCACCCTAACCAAGGTGGGCCATCCTATCATCCATACCCAGAACTTTGGGAAACCAATCAGCAGACCAATTTAGTGATTACACACCCTTAATCCATATCCATGCCCTACATCCAGAAAAACCCACCCTATGGGTGCATGAGACTTCAGGAGATCATCTAGATGAAGGCATAATGTAGTCAGAGTTGACAAAGGAAAAGATTTCCCTTGTAAACACATAATTTATAAGATTATAATATTCACCCAAAGAGTCATATGCAAAAGAGTACAGGAGATCTGTCCATGCACTAGAGACCCAAAGAATCCAGCTGTAGGCCTGGATCCCACAGCAATGTCCTGCACGAGTTCAGCTGAAGGCCTACAGCCCATGACAATGTCTCATGCAAGTCTGTACCAAGGATCTGCACGGGGAAGGCCCAAAGGGCAGTGATGGATGCTAGAAAGTCTGCACCAGCGGCACGGAGTCTGTGCCAGCAGGCTGACGATCTGCACTAGGGCCAGGAAGTGACACTCCAAGTAAGGACCAGAGCTCCCCCAAAGAGAAACACAGCCATCCTCAGTGACAGCAAGGACCTGAGCGCCTCTGTTGATGAGAACAGCTGAGTTCATATCAGGAAAACCAGTGTGACAAGCTTCTCCAGGAGAATCCACAGTGCCCCAGCTTCCCCTCCAGTTCTTTTATGCTGTTGGCAGCAATCCTCAGGCGGCCTCCACACCCAGCACCATGCTGACTCAGCTCAGCTGGGGGTTACAAGTTGACCATTAGTTCATCCACCACACTTAATAAGGATTAATAGCAATGAATCTTCTACCGTAGTACATTTTTCTAAAATTTAAGCATTCGCTGTATTTTTCAATCACACCTTGTGAATGGAGAGCAGTTTAAAATTAAACTGCTGCTTCCACACTCCATTTCTGCAGTGACCTCCTTGCTACTCCCAAACAGCTGCTACGTGTGGCCGCGAGCTCTGCTCCATGGCACAGACTAACAAGGGGGAGAAGTCCATCAGGGACCATAAAAATGCCGAAGTGACAGCCTGAGGGGAGGAACTGCGCAGACTTCGCTTTCCTGCTGCGGTACATGGGGCTGCTCTCAATCACACGACAGCGTCAGTCCCAAGAACTGATAAACAGAATTCCAAGCAGCACGCACCAGAGCACAGACACTGGGGCATGGGGGTCGTCTCTGCCTTCCAGAACAGTGCTTTCACAGCGTCTGAGGGGCTGTGTGTCGCCAGGACGGGTAGCGGGGGGACGTTGACAAGGCCACTGACAAGTCTTTGGGGCCGTTAGTTGAACTGCAGCCACTGGAGCAGCTGAAGACACTACCAGGTAAAATCTAGCAGTGGAAAAGACCTCTTACTAACAGCTTCAGGGAAGGATGCCGTACCCAGAACCCTCAAGGGGAAATAAACCCCCACCTTCGTACCCCTAAGTGGTTGCTGCAGGCTTTGACCATCTGCAGAACTTTGGAAACTAGACCTCAGGAATTTAAGCATTCAACCTGGTAGCTAATAAAAGAGAAAAACCTGGTAGTGTTCTGACAGGTGCCTGACAGTCTCCCTTAGGAGTGGCCTGCCTTACTCATTAGAAGTTTCGCCTCAGAACAGAATTATGGCTATAGTAGGGAGCAATAAAGTGAAGCACAGGCAGGGAGTGTGCCTGGGATGCACCTGCAAAGCATCTCTGCAAAATCCTCCCTTCCCACACGACACTCACTGGAAACAAAAGCATCTTCAGGTAGAACAAATGCTTTTTAAAGCAAAAAGTGTGCAGTGACAGGTAGAAATGGGTGGGAAACGTTTTTCTTTGATTTCATTCCCTCCCAAAGTTAGATAAAAGCAATTTAAGCTCCCATATGAGGATTCAGATGCCTCCCCCCCATAAATTCTAGAAGTCTTTTATTTTCTCTGAAGAGAAAAGGCGAAGGATATTTCTCTGAAAATATAGACCAGATCCTCTTGGTGTCTGGGCTCGGAAGGGAATGGATACGGAAGAGAGTAGAGACCAATGGGCAAGCCCAGCTGTGTCTCTAAAATCCCTGAGTTCACGGCTCATTCTGCTCTTGACCTGACATCTACCGTTGCTTGGTGCAAGCTTGTACTCATTGTGTCAACTGGCCGGCCTCTGTATGCAGTGTTTCCTACTTCACCAGCTGAGATGAGACCACAGCAGGCCATTTATTAACTCCAACACATGGGGTGATAGCTTTTCATGTGCACCTTGGCTTGGCAGAAATATAGTCCTAGATCCTCCTTTCCAGAAGGGCAGGGCAAGCGACAAGGATTTTCCCATATGAGACACAGAGCATGCAGGAAAGTGTAGAGTCATTTACAGTCTGCACACATCTTGTCCTAGTCACTCAGTCAAATGTGAGTGTAGGTGCC